>JAOTOM010003854.1:82500-191552 GCA_034440615.1 Ashinkailepas kermadecensis
GGCCAAGCGGCAGCCGCGGCTGGACAGCTAGCTCGGCTACTGACTTGAGGTGCATCACCTCCGACCGGCACCCTCCCCTTCCCCGGGCGGCTAAAATAGTCCTGTCGTCACCGCATCTCCAGCTTTGAGAATTGCACGCCCGTCTTGCACGTGGGCCTCACGGCCGATTTGACGGAAGGCATCATTCTGCCGGGTTAACGTACGTGCAACAGGGGCACACGTCTGGTGAAGCTCGTCCTCGATGGTGTTGGTATTGGCGAGAAGAAAACGGCGATTATTTAACGCAGCGGCGGGTTCAGGATTGCTGGAATGGTGAACAGCTCGCTACTTGGCTGTCTAACAAGTTCAGTTCGGTGTTTCCCATTGAAATACAATAGTGTGCTGGTTCATTCCCGATCGTGTGCGATTTCCATGAAAGTTGTTAAGTGTGCCACGCACTGGGCACGCCACTGGTGGTCTTTAAGTCATCGATATTCTGAAGTGTTGGCACGATACTTGTGCTCCCACGGGCTGCAGACGGATTAGATCTGAAAAGGGGAGGAGCCGTAAATTGGTAGGGTAGAAGACGAGGAGTAGCTGTAGACAGGTGAGATCGGAGAAGGGGAGGAGTCGTAGATTGATGGGGTAGAAGACGAGAAGTAGCTGTAGACGGGTGAGATCGGAGAAGCGGAGAAGCCGTAGACTGATGGGGTAGAAGACGAGGAGTAGATCGGAGAAGGGGAGGAGTCGTAGACCGGTAGGGTAGAAGACGAGGAGTAGCTGTAGACAAGTGAAATCGGAGAAAGGTGGGAGCCGTAGATAGGTGGAGTAGAAGACGATGAGTAGCTGTAGACAAGTGAGATCGGAGAAAGGGAGGGCCGTAGATAGGTGGGGTAGAAAACGGAGTAGCTGTAGACGGGTGAGATCTGAGAAGGGGAGCTGTAAATGGGTGTGGGTTGGGAGGAGCCGTAGATGAGGGGTCAGCGAGGAGCTATAGAGACGTGAGGTCGAGGAAGACAAGCAGGTAGATGGGTCTGGAAAGTATCCTAATTCTCCTCAATTCCGTCATTGCTACTGTATATTAATTATCCAAATATTATCTGTATATTTGGCACGAGAAAACGCTGTATTGCGTCTCAGCCCCAGTTCTTGGTTCGATTTGTTCAGCTAATTGATAGTGCGTGCATTATTTGCAGTGTGAGCACGGTACAGTCTACCCTACGGCACCGTGCTTCATGCAGCTTCTCTACCGGAAAAAAAATTTCCCTTATATTTTCCACAGAGCCACTTTCGGTTCTGGCTCAGAAAAAAAAACAGTTTCAGTTTGATCGACGATGATCTTCCCTTTCCACCCGCGGCTTTGAATGGCCATCTGGGCAAAAGGCAAAATGACCGGCATGTGCAACGTCCCCTCCCCTCCAATGACTGAGCCGTGTAACGCCCCCCCCCCTTACCCTCCAATAACTGTGGTGCATAACGCCCCCTCCCCTCCAACGACTGGAGCGCTCAGCGCCCTTTCCCTTCCAATGACTGGAGTGTTTATCGCACCATCCCCTCCAATAACTGAGGTGTCTAACGCCCCCTCCCCTCCAATGACTGGGGTGTTTACCCTCCCCCCCCCCTGCAGGGCGCTGCATGACCGACGCAGTCGATGCGCCCCTGAACTCCAACAACCAACCAACCAACCCCCTGCAATGACTCGGGAGTTCAACACCCCCCTCCCATCCAATAGCTGGAGTGTTTAGCGCCCCCCCTTCCCTCCAATGACTGAGGTGTTGATCCAATGACTGGGACTGGATCAAGCTGATTCAGTCGGTTAACGACAGTCCCGTACCGTGCGCGTTCGAGGGTAATGAGCCCTTGGCCGGTCAGCGGCGCTTGTGGATGACGTCACCACAGGTCGAGCTAAATAAAGCGAAATGAATGTATGGAAAGCCTCAACTTCTTCTCAACTTCCAACCACTTCATGTCACCACATATGACCTGTGGTCATATGCGTATTGCAAAGCAATACCTCCCCCGACGAGGCACTACCTTTCCGTAGTGGGGTCATTGCGTGTCCCAATGATCCGGCAGACTATCCAATGGTGAGGGGTCAAACTAGGAGTGGAACTCGCCCTTCCATCCATGCGTTCCCATTACAATGCCCATCCCATCTCAACATCCAAGTCCTCTACCTGGCCCTGGAACACCAACCCTCCCTACTGTGAGCAGGTAGGATAACTTCCCCGGGCCTGCCCTCCCGCTCAGCTTTACCGGGGGGTCGCCCCCCCCACGGCCAGTCCCCCCCGGGGTTGACGGAGTCCTGGAGGTTGAGGTCCCCCGCCGTACGATGCTAGTTGTGGCGCGGGACAACTTGGTGCCAACACGACAACTTGGTGCCAACACTCACCAGCCGCCAGTGAAAGGAAGGGACTTTGGACTCCTTTACGACGCATTCCACTGCTAGCTCCTGTCACGCCGATTGGTCGCCGGTGGACTCGGCAATCCTGCGGTTGTGGGATTCGAGCCGGTGATCTTCCAATCGAGAGTCTAGCGTCCTGCCGACTGAGCCGCCGAGATCCCAGCCGCCAATGCAGCGTGACTAATCCACGACCGCGTTTTTCTGCGACATCTATACCAGAGCACTCATGACGCAAATACAGCAAGATCGGAAAACCACCACCCACCACGTCGTACTGCCTTCCAGTTAATTGTTGCGATCCAGGGCGAACCACAGCTGGACCCTTGGTCTGGCCTTGAGCGAGTGTTTGGCTGACGTTTCTTGGGACTGCCAGAGGTGTGGCTCGATCACGGGCGGAGCGAGTTTACGTCTGATGTCTCGTGGAACTGCCAGAGGTGCTGACCCAATCAAGGGCGTAGCAAGCAAGGTATAAATGGTCTGGGTGTATTCAGTGAAAGTCCAAGAATTACTGGTTTCTTCATCGAGCACCATTGTCAGTGCGAAGGGGAGTTTAACGCCCTCCTTCGCTCCGGTCCAAAATCCTATCTATCTCAGTGAGCCAGGTGAAGCTGATTTAACCCTCGCCCGTATAGGGGGGGCCCCACCCCCCTAAGGTTTTTTGTGTATTCCTTCCAAACCGATGAACGGATCGCTCTGAGATTTTCAGTACCCTCTGGGGCAACCTTTTGACGACTTTTGGTGAAATTTTTTGGGAGGGCATGTCAGGTCACAGAGTTACGAGGTCATAAAAGGGAGCACCTCCGAGCAGTTTTCAACAAATACGTGATTATCGCACCTAAACATGACATTGTTGCCTACATCGACTGGTATTATGTGTTTTGCAATGCAATTTTGCAATGCCCAGATGGGTTCCCATTGGAAAAATAATGTTCCAAAAATCGGTGACCTCGGTTGACCTCGTTTGACCTTTCGACCTTTTTTAGCTGACCTACGGTAATTTTTCGTGCTGAATTCGAATTCAGCGTCCATTTTTACCCTAAGGAACTTTAAACTTCGAAATTGGAACCACTCTTAAAAAAGTTGGATATTTGGGGTCACGGCTTTGACCTCATTTGGTGCATGACATATTGGTCCGATCACATCGTGTCACATGTCGTTATGTTCGCAAGGTCCCAATAAACATGTTTCCGGCCATGTCGTGCATATTTAGACAGTAGTTGCGATATAACTGACGATTTTCTTCGGAAAATACCCCAAAAATCAATTTTAGACCTTTGATCTGACCTGGAAGGTCAACCATTGACCTTAGAAAGTCATACTGAATTCCAACCGCGAGATCTCGGCCAAATCTATCACTTTCGTATTTGGTTCGTTTTCGTAACATGCACGGTTTCGAATCGCCAGGGGGGGTCGTACCCCCCTATACGACCGAAGGTGGTAAAATGCCGAATACTGGCGAGGGTTAATAGGAGCCGAGATCTTAGGGGGGCGGAATCCGGCCCCCTCCAGTGCGCGTAATTTTCAGAGGCTCTCCAGGGCGCGTGTTAACCCTCGCCAGTATTCGGCATTTTACCACCTTCGGTCGTATAGGGGGGGGTTGGTACGACCCCCCCCTGGCGATTCGAAACCGTGCATGTTACGAAAACGAACCAAATACGAAAGTGATAGATTTGGCCGAAATCTCGCGGTCGGAATTCAGTATGACTTTCTAAGGTCAATGGTTGACCTTCCAGGTCAGGTCAAAGGTCTAAAATTGGTTTTTTGGGGTATTTTCCGAAGAAAATCGTCAGTTATATCGCAACTACTGTCTAAATATGCACCACATGGCCGGAAATATGTTTATTGGGACCTTGCGAACATAACGACATGTGACACGATGTGATCGGACCAATATGTCATGCACCAAATGAGGTCAAAGCCGTGACCCCAAATATCCAACTTTTTTAAGAGTGGTTCCAATTTCGAAGTTTAAAGTTCCTTAGGGTAAAAATGGACGCTGAATTCGAATTCAGCACGAAAAATTACCGTAGGTCAGCTAAAAAAAAGGTCGAAAGGTCAAACGAGGTCAACCGAGGTCACCGATTTTTTGAACATTATTTTTCCAATGGGAACCCATCTGGGCATTGCAAAATTGCATTGCAAAACACATAATACCAGTCGATGTAGGCAACAATGTCATGTTTAGGTGCGATAATCACGTATTTGTTGAAAACTGCTCGGAGGTGCTCCCTTTTATGACCTCGTAACTCTGTGACCTGACATGCCCTCCCGAAAAAAAGTCACTAAAAGTCGTCAAAAGGTTGCCCCAGAGGGTACTGAAAATCTCAGAGCGATCCGTTCATCGGTTTGGAAGGAATACACAAAAAACCTTAGGGGGGGTTGAACCCCCCCCCCCACCCCCCCACCCTATACGGGCGAGGGTTAAAACTGGAGTAACGAAATTCGCAGGGTGGATGGATACGGTAGTGAACTCTATCGTGTGCAAATTTCATGACCTTAAATCAATATCTTCAAGGTCAAATGAGGTCACATATGTCAGAATTGTCTTGTTTTGCGTTGGTTGGCTTGTCATTGATATGGATCGCTGTGATTGTGTTTAAATGCTCCAAAATGGGCATCAATGATGTTTTGGACATTACTAATGATACAATACAGATGCTAGACCCGGAATTTGACCTCAGGTCACCTATATAGCAGCACTTTATCAGGTCAGTTACCTGTTCCAGTTACCGGAACCGGGCCGCCCGTCCGACTGCTCCGTCGGGCAGCTCGGCGCAATCGGCTTCGCGAAGAATGGAGTGAAGTACATGAATAAGGTATGGA
The DNA here is from genome assembly GCA_034440615.1 of Ashinkailepas kermadecensis. Lineage (NCBI taxonomy): Eukaryota > Metazoa > Arthropoda > Thecostraca > Neolepadidae > Ashinkailepas > Ashinkailepas kermadecensis. The sequence continues at coordinate 87,707 of JAOTOM010003854.1, forward strand.
AACACCTAGCTACACAATGACAAACAGTAGTTTTCAGGATGTGTGGGGGTAACATGCAAAGCGACAACAATCGCATGACAGTCATTTGCATTGATGACAACATTCCAGTTGACCAAGTTTGGTTCCATTAACCTGTCATGAACTTGACCGGACTTGGCCTCGGTGACCTATGATGACCTTGAAACTAAATAGCATAACTATATACATCAAACAAGTCGCTGGTGTTGCAAAGAACACTTCCCTTTTGCCAATATACGGAAAGCGCATCAGCGCCGATTTTTGTGGTCTGGCGCTACGAATTTTTTTACTTTAACGGCCCCTAACTCGTCGGCCGATTTCCGTTTCTCTTCTGTTAAACGACATGACGGTCTTTTCGAAGCAGGTACGCAAAAAATGGCGTATATCGGCCCGTAAAATCTGGAGTTATGTACGAAAAACCGGATGGGTGGGCGGATTTCGCCCCCCCCCCCCTCCAGTGCGCGTGTTAAACGGCGTACTGAAGATGAAGGAAACTGCCTACTTGCCTACGATGTAAGCGAAAGAAGTAGGGCTCTCTTGAAGCAGACTCGTCTTTCGTTCGCGGTTTCACATGACACGAATACCTACCAAAATTAACAGAGCATAATTTTCAGCTTAAGAATGAAAAAAAAACTCCGCAAACACCAGTGAGTGCAAGTTACCACATTCGCAACATTTGTTATCCAACTTGCTCATGATGTATCGCACATGACCCTGACAAACCATGACCTTGACCACATGACCTTGGTCATTGTATCGCACATGTCAGGGACACGCATCATTTGTTTTAATAGCACCAACCTAATTGTCGTCTTTCTATATCGCCTCACAGCTCTCGCGGCACTTTCTAGTCCTAAACTGCCTGCACGGGTTTCCTCGTGAGACTTCCTCATTGGAATTCCCTCGACTTACGAGGCAGGCCTATAGGCAACGTGTAGCCATTGACGTAGCGCCCATGTTTATCATGTAAATTGCAGGTGAAGGCTAGCATTTGCACGTGAGACAGATTTAACTACTCGTTTCCGTGTAGGAAGCTTTGACAATTTGTGCTCCTCTACGGCCTACCATACGAGTTCGGGCGTATACAAAATTGAGCCTACATGGTTATGGACGATGTCACGGGTAAAGTAAAGGCGAACCAAGTTGCAACTTCTTGGATGTCCGGCCTTCATCTCAGTTTATCCCGGCATCTAATCGACACCCGACTTAGACTGCAGTCGACAGCACTAAATCTTGCGAGTTTCGTGTGTAAACAGCCTTTGCCGGTACACAATTCGAACAGCACGCCGAAACTGTTGGCAGTCTTTTTCCTCTCAATTCAATAGGTTCACCACTACCGCAGAATCTGGAACCTGAAGAAGCGTTTCAACCTGAAACGCCCACCGCCAGGTCCCTTTCCCCAGCTGACGGTGAAAGGACAAATCATTACTGACCCACAACAAGTTGTAGAACATTTTAAACTACACTACGCTAGCGTATCTGGCAACAGCAACTACGACACCACTATAGTAAGCGCTCTAGACGCTCTTGCCGCCAAAGCAAATTTTAGCTCTAACAACACAGATGTCTAACCATAATTTACTATGCACGAATTACACCTTGCCCTCAGAAAGTGTGGAAACACGTCGGTTGGGCCGGACGACATCCATTACCGGTTTAAAAAAAAAATTTTAGCACAAATTATCTAACGCACCTTCTGGCGGCCATTAATGATCTGTACCAAAGCGACACCTTTTCCACCTCCTCGCTGGAAAGCGTAGCCATTCCATTGCCAAAACCGCACAAAGATCACTCCACCCCCAAAAGTGTATAGGCCCATCTCACTTACTAGCTGCGCCAATAAGCTAGTCGAGCGCATGGTCAACACACAATTGAAACATTTTCTGGAACACAACGACCTGCTCGACGAATTTCAGTGCAGCTTCCAGCGTCAAAAATCAACTACAGACAATTGCTTTAGACCAGTGCACGACATCAAAAGTGGTCTATACATCCAACGACAAACAATAGACATGACATCATGCCGCATCGACCGAGTACACAAGTCCGTATTGGCACATAAACTTCACAAGATAGGCCTACGCGGACACATGGCACACTTTATTCTCAACTTCCTCAGAGACAGGATCGTTAAGGTCAGGTGCGGCAGTGTCACATCAAACACCACAACACAGGAGCAGGGCCTGGCTCAGGGGAGCGTGCTCTCACCGAGCCTCTTCATCATCATGATCAACGACATACTTGCTGACCACACTGACACTTCACTTCAGTACTCACTTTTCGCGGACGACATAGCCATTTGGACAAGATCACAATGCTTCCTTAAAGCGGAAAAAACAATTCAAGCAGGACTAGACCACATTGCAAAGTGGTGCAGAACTTGCAGCTTCACCCTGTCCGCAGAAAAATCGGTCAGGTCAGGTGCGGCAGTGTCATGCCAAACATCACACAAAAGGACACCTAGGAAAAGGCATCCACGTAAACACGAACTTTTCCTTCGTGTGGGTTCCGGGCCACGCCAACATCCCAGGCAACGAAGAAGCAGACCGACTCGAAATGCAAGCCTTAGCATCCAGCACTTGCTCTAGCATGGAATATTCGGTAGATGGTTGCAAAGTACTACTACAGCGGCACATTCGCCAACATCAACAGAACACATGGACACCACACAACCCAACACAACACAAATCCAACCACACCCACGCAATCATACCAGCGGTAGGCACATGGAACACATCAAATCAACCCCACCGAAAACAGAGGTCATCCTCACTAGACTAAGACTAACACGGCCTCAACTACAGGGTAACCAATGCACCATACCTCACTGCGTCACCTGCAACACCACATTAAGCATAGGTCACATCCTGCTAAACTGTGGTAGCTTTAACTCTCAAAGACAACTAATTAGGACCTTTTGCCAAAAAGGGACATCACCTTGTCACTTCCATCGCTTCTGGGTGACGAGCACCCATGACGACTTTAATTGCTGTTTGAATATATGTACGCCACAAAACTAGTACGAGCACTGCAGACACAACACCAACAACATTCACTTCAATACACAATGCATGCCCGCGAAACACTCGTAGGAAACACGTAAGTAGCAATATCCGAATGGTGTTGGATGTACCTGAGCCGGTTTGCATTCCAATTAGAAATAGATGGTTGCCTAGCGGTGCCGTCGAACGTAGTTGAGCCGACTTGCTTTAGGAAAAATAGCACAGCGTAAAACGACTACCGAGAGAAGCCATCGGACTTAGATGAGCCGATTTACCTCGCAACTCATAACGTATAACGGCTACCCAGAGGTACAGCGGACATAGATGAGCCGAACTGCAAAACGTCGTACCAACCCAACTGACAACCATGCTTGGTATGCTTATACTAATCATATACTAACAACTAACACGCGGCGGCCGGCGTGATAGGCGGTGCGGACAATTACCTCCTTGTTCGCACGGTAAAGGTCCCTCAGTGCTCTTCGATAAGAGTAGGCTAAAGCCGGCACCCTGGCAAAATCAACTTTTTCGTCACTCCCAAACCCCACCCCAGCCACAAATTATCTTGCGGGGGAGTAAAGTAAAACTAAAACCACTTAGATATCAGGGAGATGTCCCCCACCCAGCCTCCGTCTTCAGCACCTAAAAACATCACACACGCTATAACGTAAAACTCACTTAACGTAAATGTACACTTGCCTGCGTTTTGCTTGCAAAGCACACTAGCTTTAAAGCGACGCCAGAGGTGCAAAAAGTACCCTCTTACCCTCCATGGAGAGTAGCAGATGGGCCTGATAACGCAACTTCTTGGTAGCACAATCTTGTGAAGAACATTTGCAGCCCCCACTGTGTTAAACTGGATGCTTCATGCAAATGAAGATGCTTACCATAATTGCATGTGTTAACTTGGGAAAATTGTAGCAGGGGTGGATCCAGACATTTTCAGTGGGAGAAATCCCTGGAGCGGAAGGTGGGCGTGTGCATCCCTCGAGCCTTCCTGGAGGGGAGCCACCGTTTCATGTGGATGGGACATATGCCTCCGCTGTTCCCGAACTGTATCCGCCTCTGATTAGAAGATATTTTGGGATATAACTCCGTGTTGTGGTAGCGGCATTCCGGGGAAACCACATATCGTATATTATTTTTACCGTAGAACATTCTAAAATCCGATTGGTCGAATACCAGAGAAACGTGAAGCTGATTGGTGCCATGATTAAGATAGGATACCCCATTGAAGAAAGTTATGGTCCGTTCACCCTCTCGAGTCGTTTGGCCCAAGACAAAGTATGCCAGATATATAGCGAAAAAAACATGTAGAAACATTTTGTTTAAGATGATTTTGTAAAATAAATCTTGGGTTTTGATTTTCCAGCTGATGTGTAGGAAATTTCAACGAAATTTCGCTATCTACATGAAATTGGCTCTGAGGCCAATTTCACTAACATCACAAGACAGACAGACAGACTTGTATTGAGGTAATCCACAATGGACTTGTGGCTATTACGACCTCGCGTTAGTTAGATAAAACAGCACAGCACAAAAGGTCAAAATAAGATGTCAGTTAAACCGGTAGTCATACATGTCATAATAAAATAAAATAATTATTTTATTTTTATTTTACAAAAACAGCATGGCGAGAAGCAAACCAGTCCGGCTCTGGCGGCACGCTAAACAGGTGCCGCCGTAGGTGGCGACCAAAGATCGGTACGGGAAGTCGTATCAGAGCTCGGGTGGCAGCGAGTTGTACATAAGTGGTGCTCTGGAGATAAATCGTCTCTTCCCCATCTCAGTGCGGGACCGGGGGACATGCAAGTGATGGTCCTGACGGGTGGTCCGGTCACGAATCTCCGCCACGGTGATGAGATCATGAGCCAGTGACTGGCTCACCATGACGACGCACCTTGTGCGTGAGGCACAGGGTGTGGTATCTGGCTCGGTTCTCCGCACTGAGCCAGCCCAGTCTCCTCAGCACATCCAGAAACATGGTCAAACTTTTTGCGGCCGAAAATTACTTTTGCCGAGTAGTTTGTAATTTTTTTTTAATGCGGGATAGGTTCTTTTTGGTTCCGTTACCATACACAGAAATACAGTAGCAGATCTGCGAGAAGACCAGAGCATTGGCCAGCGCGGAGATGACAGCAGGTGGAATGTGCCCCCTCAGATGCGATAGACCACCCAGAACTCCAAAGCAACGCCGAGTCACTTCTGAGACGTGCGAGTCCCAGCTGAGTGAGCGATCGAAAATAAGACCGATATTTGTGCATTCCGAAATGGTGGGTAGATTGTGATTGCGAAATTTCACCGTGATATCCGGTAAGGTACGCAGATTTTGTGGGCCGCCCAACAGCATCAGCTGTGTCTATGCAACATTAATTTTCAGTCCATTTGCTCGAAACCAGATGTCGAGGCAGGCCAAAACTTTTTTTCCATATGAGCGACGACATTTTGAAGTTCAGATTTCTTACCACTGACCAAAATTTGGGTGTCGTCGGCGTATTGGATAACCACTGCGCCTTCGGCGAACAGGCTGAGGTCGTTGGCGAAGACGCAGTAGAGGAGAGGTCCGAGAGATGAACGTTGAAAAACGCCGATGCTGTTGGGCAACGGGGCAGATTTTTGGGCGACACCCAGACTGTCAGTGAAGCTAACACTCTGGGTGTGGTTCTGAAGATGAGCCGAAAACCAGGATGTATCGATGCTGTGGAGACTTCATTTTGACAGGAGTTTTGAGTGGTCTATCACATCAAAAAAAGATGTGTAATTACAGTGAACTTGGTGTGAATACACCCTTAGGTAATCTTGAACAATTTTGAACCTTTGTTGTCATGCTGCACCTTTGCATCATTGCTAAGCTTGCTAATGCATTGCTTTTATGTGTATCTATATAATATTTATTGTCACCAATAAATCAATGACTGAGGAAAATCAATGTTTCCTCTTCCACTCCCAAGAGTAATTAGGTAGTGATCTGCATCTTCAATGGCGGTGCATAAGGACGTAAATGCACTAGGTAGGTTGGCATGTGATAGGTAGCAAAACTGGCCTTTGAAATCAAGAGAGGGTATCCGATTGACACATTTTGCATCTCTGGGCGACGCAAATTACCTTTATGGTCGGCACGCTTTAAAAAAAAATCACTCCCTCACCACCACCCACCCCCTCCTCCCTCTCCGATATACGGCAGGTGTGACGATTCTGTACGGCTTAGTTCTCGAGTTATCTTGAAAACGAACGACGGCGTAGGCTCTGAGCGCCCCACCCTACACACAATGCCGGGTTAGGTCTAGATGCCGAGACGCCGAGACGTTTGTGATCCGTACAATGACAATTGACGGACATACTTCTGTTTTCGGAGGCACATGAAAAATGAAATGCAACCGATTAAAAATACGCCACATATACTTTAACTTGATTCTGGTATACGAGAGGTATATGATTTTCGCATACGAGAATATTTCGCACACATATAAAGTATATGTGAAGAATCTTCTCTAAGTTTCATTTCATTTTCCATGTGCTTCAGAACATGAATCTGTGTCCGTCAATTGTTCTCGTATGGATCACAAACGCATCAGTTCAAACCCACTACAATGCCTACACTGTAGCGGACTCGGAGGAGTTTCCTTCTTCGCTCGAGTTTCGTCTGCATCGCGACTCAGCGCCGCAGCAACGCCTTCAGTTGCGCATGAATACAAACTGTGATCTTAGGTATGGCTAGTGATGAAAATGGGACAGAAGTGTTTTTGCCGTGGCCTGTGGACCAATAGCGAGTGCAGAGATGTGTTGAGAACGCAGGAATGTGTGACAGTGTTCTGGGCTGCAGGAACCCGGACGGAGCATTTCGTGCAGTTGTTTGATGTGCTCTGATTCGCCGGATTTGATCAGCTGCAGCTGGTAACCACACTACTCTGTTGTGGTATTCTTTGTGGGTGTTTAACCGGTATTAAGTATTAAGTATTATTAAGTATTAAGTATTAAGTATTAAGTATTAACCGGTATTAAGCTTACACATGCGCGCATGTCAGGAAGTTTCGAGAACAACAGGAAGTAGCGGTGAACTGTCACGTGCAAAGTACAGCGCAGTAGGAGCCAGCAATGCAGTTGCACATCCGGGAGAACGTGTGGGTAACATGTTGTACATACCATGCTGCACCATGCTCTACCATGCGCAGGCGGAATGTTTATCCATTGGCAACACTGGATTCATTCTTTGAATGAAGAAGCTAGTTCACAGAAGCCATGTGATGCTGGTGGACTTTCCCACGTTTGATTATTCTTCGTGCGAGACTGGCGCAAGCCGGGAGGTGGAGAAGTCAAGTTGAACCTCCAATTAGGTTTTTCCCGAAAATAATTCCTAAGCCGTTCAAGATATGATTGAGAAATTGAGCATACCTTCTGCCATTGGTTTGGCGCACATTGTGTCAGCAAATTGAGTTCTAGTTTCCTTTGGTTCCGATATCAGAGTAGGCCGAATTCAAGCTACGATCCGCTGTCAGTGCGTTGTTTAGATGTACCTTCAAACATTTTTATGAACAAACCATAGAAGATATAGCTCTTCGTGAAATATAAGTGCATGAACAAATGATCAAATACAACTACGAAAAGAATCACAAATGACCATATGTAAGTTCACCAGGCCAGGCCGAAGTCTAAATTGGGAACATATTCTTGTGCGTAACTTTGTGACTAAATAATATGTTTGAGCAATGGGACTTTTGCAAGAGAAAATCACGTCCTCTCATAGTACTCCAAGTTTATGGTAGCTATCCGACCAAGTCATTGAGATCTGCCTTGAAATGCATGGAAAGTAGAGGTATCGCAGGCGCTCTGGTGGCTAAAATACGGACTATTTCAATGTACAAATTGCCAAACGAAGGTAATCTGGGATGCTGATTCTGTTACTTATGTCATTATTTTCCTGAAACATCATTTGAAATAGGTGGATTTTCTCAACTGTGGAAAATGCAGAAAATATATTATGTGGATTTCCCCCCCCCCCCCCCAAATTCTTTAAAAGGAGAGACCATTTGGTCTTGCTTTGACGACACCCATGACCATTCCCTGAGTACTGTCTGCTCGAAAATCGTCAGTTTCAACAGTTCATAATAAATTTCCAAATACCTGAGCTTGACCTGGTCGGTGGACTTGATCTTTGCACATGTCATTCTAAGTCTTCAGTTAGCATGTCACCAAAGCTGAAGAACGGATTTGTGCCACGACCAGATTCCGAAAACAACGACCAAGGAAGGGAGTTTTACCTCACCCCGACATTCACCTGCTTCATGTAGCATGGAGGTTGAAATAAAATGTGTAACAATAATATTGCAAATAATTATAAAAGCTCGCGGCTCGAGCCACATCATGTTATCTCGTATCTTTATCTAGTTTAGAACCAAAGTTAGTCGCCATTCACTCTGACCCCCTCCTTCCCCACCCTGGAACTGCGAGGACAGAAAACTCGGCCACATCGGGAGGGGTAATGCTACATTTGGTAGTGCGCATGGCTTGGTAGTGCCACAGGTGGCGGGCGATGTGAGGAGGTGATAAGGTGCGGATACATGCGGTGGAAAGCACGTACGGTTCGTGAAAACAGTCCTGTTCGATTAGCATTAGTATTGTGCAATCCAGCTTCTTCGCTTCGTTACGCCCAGTTCCCAATCAAGACTGGAGCTATCTCACAAAACCAGGGACAGGGGGTCTAAGTCCTAACATTTTAGATCGAAGAAGGAAAATGACAAAGTAGCATTATCAGGATACCAAACTAGGGAGGTCCGGACCTCCACCTACCCGTGACCTTATGTCAATGGTTGAGGGCAGGAAACAACATCCACACCTGCTGCTTTCATTTGTTGATCAGCCGCCAGGTCTGCCGTCTGGGAGGCGTATTCAGCCTACCGTCGGGGAGGTGTAATCAGCCTGCCGTCTGGGAGGCGTAATCAGCCTGCCGTCGGGAGGCGTATTCAGCCTGCCGTCGGGGAGGCGTATTCAGCCTGCCGTCTAGGAGGCGTAATCAGCCTGCCGTCGGGGAGGCGTATTCAGCCTGCCGTCGGGGAGGCGTATTCAGCCTGCCGTCGGGGAGGCGTATTCAGCCTGCCGTCGGGAGGCGTAATCAGCCTGCCGTCTGGGAGGCGTATTCAGCCTGCCGTCGGGGAGGCGTATTCAGCCTGCCGTCGGGGAGGCGTAATCAGCCTGCCGTCTGGGAGGTGTATTCAGGCTGCCGTCGGGGAGGCGTATTCAGCCTGCCGTCGGGGAGGCATATTCAGCCTGCCGTCTGGGAGGCGTATTCAGGCTGCCGGCCGGCCGGCTGGTGGCCAGAGAGGCGACGGCCGGCCGGCCGGCCAGCGGCGGCCCGGTTTTCCCGCCTGTTTACACTGCCCGGATGGACTGACTCCGTTTACGTTGGGAAGCACGGCTTGCGTCTCCGATTTGGCCGAAGCGAGCGCGGGCGGTGTGGGCGGCGTTATAAATACTGTCCGCCCTGCCAGACCGACACTGAGAGTCGAACCGACGGCGGCCGACGAGCACCAGTTGGAGGTCACGCCGGGGGAAGCTGTGCACAGACGGTGAGCAGAGGCTGGCCCAGGCGCTGTCACCCCAGCCGATCTTGTCGCACGTCGGCTCGCCACGTCGTTCAGCAAGCTGTGGCCAAGCTCTTACTTAGTGTGCTAATGTTGCTAATGATAATTAAGATATGATTAACATGGAGCCATGGAGCGTTGGACTTTGGGGCGAAACGTGGTGAATGCAGCAGGAGCAGCCAGTTCGTTTGTCAATGTTAGCAGATTAATGAATATCGATATGTATGTATATATATATATATATGTGTGTGTGTATATATGTGTGTGTATGTGTGTGTTTGTTTGTGTTTGTGTGTATGTGTGTGTGTGTGGTATTTGTATGCATTAATTATTCGGGTTCAAAAATATTTTTGTATCTTAGTTCTTCATTACTTGTTCTGTTATTCCTCCACAATAATTGCAAGTTTTGCCCTGATGCCTTTGCGTTTGCCTTTGCCTGAAATGGAAAAAGTTGTATGTTTCTACTAAAGCTACGAACTAATTCGTTAACAATGATACGTTACTATGTGCCTCACTCAGTCATTTTGGGTTAATCTTCACACTGGCGTTTTGTACCGCACGTCCATTCCACATCGAACCAGCTATACGTTCTGCACCTCACAAAGCCAAGCGCTAGAAGATAGCATTTCTTAGTTAGCTGTATTACAATCAAGGCAGTGTTTGCTGGAATCCTTCCGGTGAGGTGTGCCTGTCCCGTGGCCACGAACACCTGACCTGACCCCACATTCCTGTCCCCACACGAACACCTGACCTGACCCCACATTCCTGTCCCCACACGAACACCTGACCTGACCCCACATTCCGATATCCCCAGCGCAGGTCGGGTTATCTTCCACCACGAGGTCACCTAAACTAACGATGTTGTTTGGGTGCGCTTGCTCTATCCCTGCGGCATGGATCGGCTGGACACTGATCATTTGGGACACCAGATTCGCACATTTTCAATGTAACTAGCGTGGGGCCCATGCAGCCAATGCCGCTGCGGCAGTCACGTGACATTTCATAAGGAACATTATAACTGCAGTAAGATACCTTGGTGACCGTGACCACAACCACAACCGATCACAACCGTGACCACCCATGTGGCATTTCAGGAGCAATTTAAAAAGTATTCAAGTTCTTCTCGGTGCATTGAAATATGCCTAGGACATTGCGTTCGCATTGCAATGTATTAATCAGGCGTTGAAATGATGCAGTCCTCTGACAAGACATATCCCATGGATTAAACAGACTCAAAATACACCCTCAATCTTACATGCAGCAAAAATTAGCAGTGAGACTATAAGCGCAACGCACATATACCTCGTCGCATATTCATCGTAGTGCAGAAAATGTCGGTGGCAGGAATTGTGGAAACTCGAAAACATTGCCAAACGTAAAGTAGCGTGGGAAAAGTGGCCAAGCAAGGCACACACAAGTGAAGCGTCGGCCTTGCATTGATGCCGCCGGTTCGCGGTCAGTTTTGGACTGTACGGTACCTCGTTGCTTGCAAAGTTATAAGCCTCTGAATACAATGGTGATGACCTAGCGTCAAGAGGTGATGATCAGTGGGGAAGATCCCAGTTAAAGAACAACGATGATGACCCCAGCAACTCAAGCTCACTTTTGCGGGTAGTTGACGGGAGGTTTTCCGGCCTGCAGTCTCGCTTGCAATTGTGTGGATATGCGAATACTGTCAGAGACGCTCACTACACTTTGTCGTCACGCACTTTTGCTTTCACTCCAAATCCAGCGCATTTCACCACTCATCACTCCATTTCACTTCTCAAAATCAAGCGCATTTGTGACACATGGCATACCTACCTTGGATAGAGCTCGTCAATTATAGTGTTTTCTGTGTATTTGTGTTGAAGTGCTTGATATAAACATAATGCCTCAATATCTAATCTACCATGGTCTTTCTTCAGCCACGAATTAAATGGAGAAGTGTGTTCAGTGTATCTGTGTTCACTAGTAATGAACACAATAACCCCGCCCTGGTGAGGCATTTTGCCACCCACGACAGTGGAGTGGGAGGGGGCTAGATGCGACCACCACGGCCCACCCTCGCCAGTGGGTGGGAGGGGGCCAGGTGCGATCACCACGGCCCACCCTCGCCAGTGGAGTGGGAGGGGGCCAGGTGCGACCACCACGGCCCACCCTCGCCAGTGGAGTGGGAGGGGGCTAGATGCGACCACCACGGTCCACCCTCGCCAGTGGAGTGGGAGGGGGCCAGGTGCGATCACCACAGCCCACCCTCGCCAGTGGAGTGGGAGGGGGCCAGGTGCGACCACCACGGCCCACCCTCGCCAGTGGAGTGGGAGGGGGCTAGATGCGACCACCACGGCCCACCCTCGCCAGTGGAGTGGGAGGGGGCCAGGTGCGATCACCACGGCCCACCCTCGCCAGTGGAGTGGGAGGGGGCCAGGTGCGACCACCACGGCCCACCCTCGCCAGTGGAGTGGGAGGGGGCCAGGTGCGACCACCACGGCCCACCCTCGCCAGTGGAGTGGGAGGGGGCTAGATGCGACCACCACGGCCCACCCTCGCCAGTGGAGTGGGAGGGGGCCAGGTGCGATCACCACGGCCCACCCTCGCCAGTGGAGTGGGAGGGGGCCAGGTGCGATCACCACGGCCCACCCTCGCCAGTGGATGGGAGGGGGCCAGGTGCGACCACCACGGCCCACCCTCGCCAGTGGAGTGGGAGGGGGCCAGGTGCGACCACCACGGCCCACCCTCGACAGTGGAGTGGGAGGGGGCCAGGTGCGACCACCATGGCCCACCCTCGCCAGTGGAGTGGGAGGGGGCCAGGTGCGACCACCATGGCGCGAAAGAGGACATGCTGCTTGAGAGACGACATCTTTATACCTTGGAGTCAATCTCAATAATCCTAATATCGTTCGTTCCTGAGGCTACTAAAAGTAAGAGTGAATCTGGTTAAAGTAACGAACATAACGCCGAACTGAACGTAAGAAATCAAAGCAGGAAGTGTCATTTTCAGCAATATTAGTCACGGCGTGAAAACTCCATGCCTCCATACGTCATGGGCAGCTTCCACGGTAAGAAGAATTACAGCACTCGGCAGCACTTCCCAAAGATCAAGATGAGAAGCTTGCAACCCTTTGAAGTGGTATGGCTGCAGTACAACCTGTCGGAGGCAAAAGAGCCAACCTAGATCACTGACCGCACCCTACTGGGAGCTGGACAAAATGCACCGAATATAAATACGTCCGCCTTGGCAGCGGGCCAAATGACGAGCTCGCTACCATCCTGCTACTCCTGCTGTGAACCCCACACGGCAGCTCTGCATCTCACCGGAGCTCTATTAATTCTGCAGCGAAGCCATTAGCCGTGTTAGCACTACCGACAGTATGGCAGTAAAGTGGACCGGTGCGAAGACGATACTGAGACCATCACTTCAGCTCTAGACATGCCTCCCCCCCCAGAACATCGAACCACTCGGTGTTTATTAGTTGAACGGGAGTGTGGTCAAAGGAGTGCCAATTGGCGTTGCTGTGATGACTTGGAGGGCGTGTGATCCGCCGGCCAACAACAGCATCCGGCGATAAATAGTCGTCAAAATATAGCCTGTCTGTGTGTATCAACAGGGTCCTTGCATTATAGTTGGCCCTCCTCATGGGGCCGAGAGAACAAATGATCCGACCTGCTGTCGTCTGCTGGCGACAACATGGTGACCGATCAGTCCAGGTGAATTTGGACGATTATGTGGGGCATCGACAAACTTGCAGGGTGCTTTATTATCCCACCTAATTCGAGTGGTTGGGTTCTGTTCATAAACCCGCCCCATATTTTCGGTCAGATCCTCACACACCGTATTGGGAAGGTCCTTTATACCGCTCTGATTTCCAAACCAAGCGTTGCACGGAAATGAAAGTGGTGTCGTTGGAAAGCACTCGACGAGTAGGGCCTGAAACCACCGCAAAATGTTATCCAAAAAAATGACGTCACTAGGGGGTCTATGTGATCACGACAACATCATTTTGGGGGGCTCTGGGGGTTCATTTTGTGTGGAAATTTTTTAAACAAAAATTATTTGGAATCGGGAAGGAAAGCAGGATCAAACATAGCACTATACATTTTGCGCATCCGAAATTCAACATTTTTATATATTTAATTTCTTAAACTTTTTGCTGTTCAAATTCCTTTACTTTTTTTAATGGGTAGAGCGGACCACAAAACGTTGCTTTATGTCAAATTATCTCCATAAAAATGCTTACTTTAGCCAGAATTTTCCATTGTGTCCTAATGGCAAACACGGAAAGCTAATAAGTCATCAAAAACGGGGAAAAAATAAAACATTTATATGGCGCATTATATTGCATACCTAAAGATAAGCAAACGCTGAAAGATTAATTCAAATATCTTTATCCGTTAAAGCGTGACGACTGGTTTACCTTTTTTTGCAGGTGACCTCACTTGACCTTGAAAAACTCGTTAGTTTCGGTGCGCTGCCGCGCGCCGTTTTTCACCATCCGCGGAACACCTTAGGGGGCCGTAAGATGACCTCCCCCGAAACGAGGCGGGCTAATGAAGTACCCTGTGGTAGCATGAAACATTGAGGGCATACAAAGGCGTAGCTAATAGAAGCAATAATTAGTACACTGTCAGTGCGGCATCACACTGCTGTCTGACTTAGCCGGCGAAGGGATTACAAAATCTGCTACTGCATCGTCAGATAATGCTGGGAAAAAATAAAAATATCACATTGGATTGACGCCTACAATTAGTTCGTATAACACTGTAGGCCTGGACGTTGATATTAACACCTATTTGTATGAAGTACGGGAGATGCTTTAGTTGACACATGTGTGGGCAGATGCCATCCGATGATACTGTCTTTATATGATGATGATGACGAGACATGATAATAATGGAGTACTAGAGTAGAGACTAATACTGAATGACGCGAGGAAACCGAAATACCCCACAGCCAATGTCGGTGTGTCTAAACACCACCTGCAAAAATTAAGGTCTGCAACCAACGTATATAATCTTGTTATTTATTTTCTAATTTGTAAGAAAAATAGTCAGAACAATAACCTTCGAACAGGTTGGATATGCCGCACTTAGTTTCATCATTTCCGACCGGAATCGAAGCTTTCCATTTCTCGTCATGACGGCAGCGCCAAGGCGACCCACTTCGACGTGGCGCACATGGCGCATGCAGAGCAAACATCCGAAGCAGAAGTTTCCGATAAGCTGTATATAGAACTGTATATAGAAGATAAGCCAGCACAGAGCGTGCACCACTGCCGCCAGAGCAGCGCGATGTCGAGCTGAGACGGCCAGGCCCCGTGTCTGGATCTGCTCAGAGAACACAAACACTGCGCCACTGACAGCCGGCTCCATCCTATGTCGCCGGCCTCAACTATGCTATGCTATACTATACAATAGTATATTATATATATATATATATATATATATATATATATATATATATATATATATATATATATATATATATATATATATATATATATATATATATATATATATATATATATATATATATATATATATATATATATATATATATATATATATATATATATATACATGTATATATGTATATATATATATATATATATACATATATATATATATATATATATATATATATATATATATATATATATATATATATATATATATATATATACATATATATATATATATATATATATATATATATATATATATATATATATATCTAGGAGAAGTGATTTTGTTCTTCCGGACAATTCGTCATGCCTTGCGATTGGGATTCATGCTCACCAAGAACTGCTGCCACCAATATCAGTCAGGGGTGGACCCAGGAATTTTCATGGGGACACTTGTCTAGAGGGGCGCCATTTCTTTTCGGAGGGCGCTATTGCGAAAGTATCTGGAGGAGCGCCTTTGGCTGAGAATCCTTTGAGCAAAGGGAGGATGCACTCGGGCACACTGAAGGGGCGCCTTTTCTATCAGGAGGCCTTTTTCTTCCAATGGGGCGCCTATTCCACTCCGACGGGTGCTTCTGACTGAAAAACAGTGGATTGGGGAGGAGGTGCACTCGAGCCTTTCTGCAGTGGCGCCTTTTCCCCGCCGGAGGGGTGCCATCTTCCATGGGGACACATGCCCTCACAGTGCCCCCCCCCCCCCCCTCCCCCTGTATCCGCCCATGGCCCCAGTTGGTGGAGATTGTACAGACCACTATCGCTATTCTCGACAGTTGCATGTTCCAGCAACTAATTTGCACACAAGAGTTCTGACTGACGCTCTCGTAGCGGGACGCTCTTCCTCTGTGCACTGCTGTAGTCATGGACTGCCACTTTCCTCCCCATAAATGTACCAGTCTAGGCTGGTTACTTTCCCCGCTATGAAATCTCCGCCTTGGGCCGATACCCCTTCACCGTGCTGACGACTATCGAGATGTACATCTCCTCAGGTGCACTCCTCTCCTCAGGTGCACTCCTCCTCAGGTGCATACCTCTCCTCAGGTGCACACCTCTCCTCAGGTGCACACTTATCCTCAGGTGCACACCTCTCCTCAGGTGCACACCTCTCCTCAGGTACACACCTCTCCTCAGGTGCACACCATTCCTTAAGTGCACTCATCCTCAGGTGTACACCTCATCAGGTGCACACCTCTCCTCAGGTGCACACCTCATCAGATGTACACCTCTCCCTAGGTGCACACCTCTCCTCAGGTGCACACCTCTCCTCAGGTGCACACCTCTCCTCAGGTGCACACCTCTCCTCAAGCCCCGTTGCATTGCAATACCCAATATCTCAGAACGATTTTGTCAGAACGCTTCAGGCGACGTTCAAGGAAAACGTTGTAGCAGCTAGCTTTGGTCGGCACCTCGTGTTTCCAGTGCGCCTACCGCAACGAAACTATATAGACATGGACATAGACGTGTATTAGGACAGGCAACAATTCACTCGCGGATATTACAGCCTTTCGTCGGATGAATCAGATATGAAGTCGGAGGGAGGTGATGTCAAGCACATACATGAACAAAATCAGATCCACACATACGATCAGTACGTGCCGGTGAGGCTGACAGATACTTGCCTATGCAGGTAATCAAACACCAAAAGCGTCGTGGAAATGCCGCTTGAGCTGTCGTCTAAAGCCCACCACAGGTACACGAAGCACCGAGATGACAGCGCTCTCTACTGTACCGCCGCTCGTGAACAAAATGGCTGCCTTCCCATCTCGGTGCGGGACCATATGACGTATAAATCGCCATCCTGTCTAGTGCTCCTGTGTCTGGTCGCCGTCCTGTCTAGTGCTCCTATGTCGGGTCGCCATCCTGTCTAGTGATCCTGTGTCGGGTCGCCGTCCTGCATAGTGCTCCTGTGTCGGGTCGTAGTCCTGTCTAGTACTCCAGTGTCGGGTCGCCATCCTGTCTAGTGATCCTGTGTCGGGTCGCCGTTCTGTCTAGTGCTCCTGTGTCGGGTCGCCGTCCTGTCTAGTGCTCCTGTGTCGGGTCGCCGTCCTGTCTAGTGCTCCTGTGTCGGGTCGCCGTTCTGTCTAGTACTCCTGTGTCGGGTCGCCGTCCTGTCTAGTGCTCCTGTGTCGGGTCACGTCGAGTGGCGCTTCGTTGCGCCCTCTAACAACCTCGCCTGGTTGAGCTGGCTCTCCTGGACCCGTATAACATCGGCGTCTTCTCTGTCGGCAGAGCTACAGTGTTTCTGCGACCATGCGCCTCCTACTGCTGGCGCTCTGTGTGGCGCTGACGGCGGCGCTGCCAACCCATCACGTCCACACCGCGCACGGAGAGGGCGACGACGGCGTCGCCGCGGTCAGCATCGCAACCATGCACAACCTACTCGGCGCGGGTCTGGGCGCCAACTCGCTGTCCGGGACGGCAGAGGTCACGTCCAGCAGCTCCAGCTCCTCCAAGTCCGAGTCGTCCCAATCGTCCAAGACGTCCTACTTTATCAGCAACAGTGAGGACGACATCGTGCAGATCACCGTGGCTCAGGCGCCGGAGTACGGGCTCGAGTGTGTGCCCGCCGGCGATTTGACGGAATCGGCCAAGATCATCGTCGAGGAGAGCATCGACGACGAAGAGGAAGATGTGGATGACGATGCCGGTGCGACTGCGGCTGCGGGTGAGGGGGCAGCAGCCTCTTCTGCGGCTGATGGAGCTTCTGCTTCTTCTGCGGCTGCTGGTGGAGCTGCTTCTTCATCCGCTGCCAGCGGTGGCGAAAGTGAAGACCTTGGAAGTGCTGCTTCTTCTGCCGCTGCTGGTGGAGCCGCCGCCTCTTCTGCTGCTGCTGGAGGAGCTGCTTCTTCGTCTGCTGCCAGCGGTGGCGAAAGTGAAGGCCTTGGAAGTGCTGCTTCTTCTGCGGCTGCTGGTGGAGCCGCCGCCTCTTCTGCTGCTGCTGGAGGAGCTGCGTCTTCATCCGCTGCCAGCGGTGGCGAAAGTGAAGACCTTGGAAGTGCTGCTTCTTCTGCCGCTGCTGGTGGAGCCGCTGCTGGTGGAGCCGCCGCTTCTTCTGCTGCTGCTGGAGGAGCTGCCTCTTCGTCTGCTGCCAGCGGTGGCGAAAGTGAAGACCTTGGAAGTGCTGCTTCTTCTGCGGCTGCTGGTGGAGCCGCCGCCTCTTCTGCTGCTGCTGGTGGAGCTGCTTCTTCATCCGCTGCTAGCGGTGGCGAAAGTGAAGACCTTGGAAGTGCTGCTTCTTCTGCCGCTGCTGGTGAAGCCGCCGCTTCTTCTGCTGCTGCTGGAGGAGCTGCATCTTCGTCTGCTGCCAGCGGTGGCGAAAGTGAAGACCTTGGAAGTGCTGCTTCTTCTGCCGCTGCTGGTGGAGCCGCCGCCTCTTCTGCTGCTGCTGGAGGAGCTGCTTCTTCGTCTGCTGCCAGCGGTGGCGAAAGTGAAGACCTTGGAAGTGCTGCTTCTTCTGCCGCTGCTGGTGGAGCCGCCGCCTCTTCTGCTGCTGCTGGAGGAGCCGCCTCTTCGTCTGCTGCCAGCGGTGGCGAAAGTGAAGACATTGGAAGTGCTGCTTCTTCTGCCGCTGCTGGTGAAGCCGCCGCTTCTTCTGCTGCTGCTGGAGGAGCTGCCTCTTCGTCTGCTGCCAGCGGTGGCGAAAGTGAAGACCTTGGAAGTGCTGCTTCTTCTGCCGCTGCTGGTGGAGCCGCCGCCTCTTCTGCTGCTGCTGGAGGAGCTGCCTCTTCGTCTGCTGCCAGCGGTGGCGAAAGTGAAGACCTTGGAAGTGCTGCTTCTTCTGCCGCTGCTGGTGGAGCCGCCGCCTCTTCTGCTGCTGCTGGAGGAGCTGCTTCTTCTTCTGCCGCTAGCGGTGATGACGATGAAGAACTTGGAGGTGCTGCTTCCTCTGCTGCTGCTGGTGGAGCTGCGTCTTCTTCTGCCGCTGCTGGAGGGGCTGCCTCTTCCTCTGCTGCTGCTGGAGGGGCTGCTTCTTCCTCAGCTGCTGGAGGAGGTGAGGAGGGAAGCGCCGCTTCTTCTGCGGCGGCCGGTGGTTCGGCAGCTGCATCTGCCTCTGCTCAGGGCGCTGCCTCTTCTGCCGCGACTGACGAAGTTTCTGAATCCGAGGAATCCGAGGAAAGCAGCGGTGCCATCACAGACGGTGGTTACGGCGGCGGAGACGACGGCTATGATGGCAGTGAAAAGCTTGAGCAAGACTGCACCTGTGTGCCCTACTATCTCTGCAAGGACGGCGACATTATCACTGACGGAGCCGGACTTATTGACATCAGGTGAGCCGTCATAGGCTTGTCGTACCATGGAGCCGGACTTATTGACATCAGGTGAGCCGTCATAGGCTTGTCGTACCATGAACTTGTCATGAGGGCCGGCCTTATTGACATCAGGTGAGCCGTCATAGTCTTGTCGTACCATGAACTTGTCATGAGGGCCGGCCTTATTGACATCAGGTGAGCCGTCATGGTCGTGTCGTACCATGAACTTGTCATGAGGGCCGGCCTTATTGACATCAGGTGAGCCGTCATAGTCTTGTCGTACCATGAACTTGTCATGAGGGCCGGCCTTATTGACATCAGGTGAGCCATCATAGTCTTGTCGTACCATGAACTTGTCATGAGGGCCGGCCTTATTGACATCAGGTGAGCCATCACAGTCTTGTCGTACCATGAACTTGTCATGAGGTTCTGAAATAGTGTCGTATCATGGAGAGGCTCAACCCTGTCCCTCTGTCCCTCTGTGCTGCCATATAAACCCGAAGGTGATAAATGGCAGTGACACAGCCAGGATTTTCCTAATGGGGGGCCGACCAAAAAACGTGACCAAACAGAACAGAAAAGAAAAGAAAAGAAAAGAAAAGAAAACAGAAAAGGCTTCGCGGCGCTCGAAGCTCGCCGAAAATTTAGGATTGGGCGTCGTGAAAATCTCAAGATGTCTCGTTTGATCTGTTGTATTTTTTGGTGAAAAGGGCGACTCTGGTAACGTATAATATGGGTGATCCTAAAAACTTAATGGGCAATGTGTTTGTTTCGTCATTATGGTATTGGCTGATGCGTGCTCACTGCTATTGGCTGATGTGTGGTCACTGTATTGGCTGATGTGTGGTCACTGCTATTGGCTGATGTGTGGTCACTGTATTGGCTGGTGTGTGGTCACTGCTATTGGCTGGTGTGTGGTCACTGTATTGGCTGATGTGTGGTCACTGTATTGGCTGATGTGTTGTCACTGTATTGGCTGTGTGGTCACTGTATTGGCTGATGTGTGGTCATTGCTATTGGCTTATGTGTGGTCACTGTATTGGCTGATGTGTGGTCACTGTATTGGCTGATGTGTGGTCACTGTATTGGCTGATGTGTGGTCACTGCTATTGGCTGATGTGTGGTCACTGTATTGGCTGGTGTGTGGTCACTGCTATTGGCTGTGTTGTCACTGTATTGGCTGTGTGGTCACTGTATTGGCTGTGTGGTCACTGTATTGGCTGTGTGGTCACTGTATTGGATGTGTGGTCACTGTATTGGCTGTGTGGTCACTTTATTGGCTGTGTGGTCACTGCTATTGGCTGTGTGGTCACTGCTATTGGCTGATGTGTGGTCTATTGGCTGATGTGTGGTCACTGGTATTGGCTGGTGCGTGGTCATTGCTAAGGCACATACGAATTGCACATGAGTTCCACAACTGCATACAATGCATCCTGTAATAATTCAGAGCAACTCAATTCTGAACCAGAAGTTATTACACGGGGAAAAGGTTATTACATGGGGAAAAAGTTATTACATGGGGAAAAGTTATTACATGGGGAAAAAGAGATCGGGTGGCGATTGTTCGTCCGTTTGGAGATGAATTGCGATTACCTTAGCACCGATTGTACTTTTTAACTTGGGCATTCCCTTTAACGCCTTCAAGAACAAGATCAAGGAAGCATATCATTGCAGTCGAGGGCCATATTGTTGCCGCTGTCGTCACCATGGCTTCACTGTCCGCCGCCAGGTTCAACTCCGGACCCAGCGAGGGCGAGGAAATCAAGTCGGGCTCGCAGTGCGACAACTTCCTGGACGTGTGCTGCCGCGCGCCGCTGACAAAGCCCGACCCGGAGTACACCGAGGAGCTGACCGAATACGAATACGTGCCCAGCTGCGGACACAGGAACCCCAACGGCATCCACGTGTCGCTCAGCGGGTTCAAGGTCAGACTGAGCTCGGCCGCAGTCGAAGGGACATAGGCGGCGTTGGCCTTCGGCGGGATCAGTCTGCGACAACCGATCGTCGGCTAGCGGTTGCTGCGGCAGTATTTTCTAGATTGGTTTCATGACATCCAGGCGCTGCGAAGCCCGAGGCATAGACATTGTCCGGTGCCAGATGGGAAGGAAATCACGCAAATGAATGTGCTCCCATGCGACGTCACCTAAGCTTCCAGTAATCTCTCGAGATTGTGACCTTGGTTTGCAGAATGTGGAAACACGCCCCGGACCAAACTTGGAACAATGTGCTCTTCTTGTGTATTGCCATCCAGAACATTATAATTTCCGGAAAATTGGCGTCTCCTTCTTGTTGGATGGTTCAGTGGTGCTGTTTCACAATGACTGTAGACAAGCGACTTGTTCGTAAAATGTGCAAGCCTCATTGCAAAGTACCGAACAGGAATGTCCAATGGCACGGACAGCGAAAAAGTAATCTGCGAACTGGGTGATCTACAGCTTTTCTCTCTCCATCCAGAACCACAAAACATCGGCCGAAGCCAGCTTCAGACCCAGTCCGTGTTCAGCTGGTCTTGTCATGACCAACCGTTCGTCGTGCAGCTTCTGACGGCTTGTGCCGCTGATGTGGTGAGCACCTGGGTCTCTGACCCCCACCCCGCTCCCTCCCCCCGCAGGAGAGCGAGTCGCAATTCGGAGAGTTCCCGTGGATGGCCATCGTGCTGGAGGACGAGAAGATCGACTACGACAACGTCATCCAGCGCTACGTGTGCGGCGCCTCGCTCATCCACCCGAGTGTCGTGCTGACGGGTGCCCATTGTGTGAACGGGTGAGTAAGCTGGAGCCGCGGCGGGCGCTGTTGTTGGAACTGTAGCGGCGGAGGGGGCAGCGGTGCCGGCAGTATAATGTGGAACTGTAGCGGCGGAGGGGGCAGCGGCGCCGGCAGTATAATGTGGAACTGTAGCGGCGGAGGGGGCAGCGGCGCCGGCAGTATAATGTGGAACTGTAGCGGCGGAGGGGGCAGCGGCGCCGGCAGTATAATGTGGAACTGTAGCGGCGGAGGGGGCAGCGGCGCCGGCAGTATAATGTGGAACTGTAGCGGCGGGAGGGGCGCGGCGGCAATATAATGAAGTTTACCTATGAAGTTATGCTAGGATGCACAGGTGTGGCATAAATATTGTTAAATGCTGAACGAAGTAATGAATGCAGAGTGCCACTGAAAAGCAGGTTGCAGAAATCAATCTTAGGATATTCCATGTGCCAGCAAGGACCGGAGACTAAGGGATTAATGGTCAATGACATAGACAAAACATACAGTTATTATATACATACAACTTGCAACAGGTGTGTATAAAATGCATACAGATGTAACGTAACGTAACGTAACATGCAGCTGACGAAACGTTAGCGCGTTGTCAGATAGCTTCCACAACGGTCACTTTGCCTGAACCCTTCGATGCTTCGATTCTTGCAATTGCAGAGCACGAGCATGGCAGACGGCAAGGCCGGACCACTTTTAAATGTGTGATCGCTCACTGAGATAGACCACGCCGAGGTCTTCTATGACAACGATCCTACGTCGTCCGCAGGAAGGACGCCAGCAAGCTGCTGGTGCGCCTGGGCGACTGGGACACCAAACACGAGAAGGAGCTGTTCGCGCACGAGCAGCACTCGGTGGTGCACATCGAGGTGCACGAGCACTTCCACAGCGCCGCCCTGCACAACGACGTGGCGCTGCTCTTCCTGTCGGAGCCGGTGGAGCTGAAGCAGCACATCGACACGCTGTGTCTGCCCGAGCCCAACGAGGACTTCGACTACGCAGAATGCGTGGCCACCGGCTTCGGCAAGGACAAGTTCCACGGCGGCAGCTACCAGAACATCATGAAGCAGGTGGACCTGAACATCGTGCCGCACAAGGAGTGCAAGAAGAAGCTGCGCTCAACCCGGCTGGGCAGGTGGTTCCGGCTGCACAAGTCGTTCACCTGTGCCGGAGGAGAAGAGGGTGTGGACACTTGTCGGGGAGACGGAGGCTCGCCGCTGGCCTGCCCCAGCAAAAGCGACCCAGAGAAATACGTTCAGGTTGGTATTGTCGCCTGGGGCATAGGCTGCGGCGAGCACGGCATTCCGGGCGTATACGCTAGCGTGCCGAAGCTAGTCACCTGGGTGAACGAGAAGATCGTCGAGAATATCAAAGTGCAGAAGCCGAAGGTGCTCTACGCTGCGCCGCCCATATAAAAATCGATGCTGGCGAAGAGGGCGATTCTTCGCGAGCAAGAGAGAAAGAAGGCGTTTGGTGCGGGGAATCGGTGGCGTGAAGTTGACTCGGGCTACAGCGATACAAGTGGTGGGGGTAGCAGAAGAGGTTCATAGGAGTATCCGTTGGCAGCGATGGCTATTTAGCAGATTCGGAGTACCAAAACAGATGACGTCACTCTTTTGACAGGAGGCTGTTCTTTTACACTGGCGACAAACAATGGTGAGTTATCATGACATGAATAAAATAGGATCATCAGAGTGCAGGTGTTTTTGTTCGATGGATATCCATACATCCTGGCAGCCAGTGCAGCCAGAGTATTTTGGGTGTTGATATTTCGGTTTCTTTTGTGTTGTGGAATTGTTTGGGCCGGTACTGAGCGAATCCGGCCTCGACACTGTATGCCTGCGAACACGAAGCAGGGGCGCAGCCAGAACTTATTTTCGGGATGGTGACATGTCTGAGCCAATATCTGTTAACAAAAATGCCTGTCAGTTTGAATTCATTTCTTCTATTTTTTCATCAGTTCAGTTCTCTTATTTCATTGCGATCATGGCGTCAACTAGCTGCTGTACATTGACCCGTGCTTGCCAGTGGTATCGAAATAATTTTGAGGTTGAGGGGCACGTATTCGAGTTGCCCACAGAGTGTATATACCCTCCTGCCCACATACGCCCATCGTGTATGCGGATGACATCTCAGCGTGTAGCAGTCACGCATTGCACATTTGTGGGCTAAATATTGTTTTCAACCACGGTGAAGCTGTGGAAGAATTGAAATTATATGCCGAAGCCGATGGTGTCCGAGGTCACTGATTTTGTGATGTCCTACATTTGTATATTTTGAGTTGTATGCGTACATTTAGTGTCGTTGCCAGGTGACATGGAGAGCTGAGCTGACACACAGGGCCTCTGAGCTGGAGAATAGGGCCTCTGAGCTGGAGAATAGGGCCTCTGAGCTGAAGAATAGGGCCTCTGAGCTGAAGAATAGGGCCTCTGAGCTGAAGAATAGGGCCTCTGAGCTGAAGAATAGGGCCTCTGAGCTGAAGAATAGGGCCTCTGAGCTGAAGAATAGGGCCTCTGAGCTGAAGAATAGGGCCTCTGAGCTGAAGAATAGGGCCTCTGAGCTGGAGAATAGGGCCTCTGAGCTGAAGAATAGGGCCTCTGAGCTGACACATAGGGCCTCTGAGCTGAAGAATAGGGCCTCTGAGCTGAAGAATAGGGCCTCTGAGCTGAAGAATAGGGCCTCTGAGCTGAAGAATAGGGCCCCTGAGCTGACATAAAACCTCTGACTTTAAACATGGGGTCCCTGAGCTGATTCGCTGAATGAGACAGCCCAGAGCTAACTGAGAAAGCCCCAGCTGACGAAGAGGACCCGTGAGGTGAATGAGACAGCCCCAGAGCCAGCGGATAAGGCCCTGAGCTGACGTAGAGTGCCCGTGAGCTGAATGCGACAGTTCCATGAGCAGGGAGGGTCCCTGATCTCATGAAGAGCTCCCCTAAGCCAAAAGAACGGGCCACTGAACATATGGTCCCATATCTGAAGAACAGGGCGCTTGAGCTGACAGCCTGACAGGGGTGGGGGCGAACGGAGCGAGAGGAGCCATGTCAGTCAGAGGAGCCATGTCATGTCATGTCATGTCAGAGGAGCCATGTCATGTCAGAGGAGCCGATTAAGAGCCGATTAAGAGAGACCATTAGCTGATGAGGACGGCCCTGTGTCGACAGCAGCGGCCGCTGCCCGAGGAGATTCCCCCAGCGGGTGAAGAGGGATCCTAGTCCGTGAAGAGGGCCTCTGAACAGTTGGGGGCATAAGTGGGAGAGGGGGCTCCTGAACCGACGCAGGGGCCCCAAGCTGATGGAGATGTTCCATATTCGGCAGTGGATCGCTGGAAGACCTCCTCTAAATAGGCCTAGGACCCCACTATATAGATATGGAAGCTGCCATGCCTGGTATTGTGGTTCCCAAACCTGGCATTGTGGTTCCCATACCGAAACCAACATATCACACGGAGTCTTAAGTTCAACCTGAGTGTGATATTTTGGTTGAGGCTCACTTGATATTTTCTTACGCTCTACTTTCCCATACAATGTTTCCACTCGGAATGAAATCTAACTTAAGGACGGGATAATCTTCAACTTTCTGATTTATGAAATATCACGGTTAGAAACCTGGCCAACTTGAAGATTGTCATTTGATAACGGCCCCGGTTGCACCTATGAGAGACCCATGATCGAGGGTGGGGTTTCTTATGCCATTGGTGGGACCTGGGACCACCATTTTTTCCTCGGCCCCACCAAGCTTTTGCTTTCTTAACATGGTTCCCTATGGGATGGGCTCCACCAACCAAACTTCCAGCACTAATTGCCTACATACATTGGGTTCGGCCCCACTAATAATGTTGGGAACATCTCCACCAACGCCCATGCGTTCACCATTGGTCTCGGTGAACCCCACCATAAACGTGGCGTGTGAACCCCACCTGGAACATAAACGTGGCGTGTGACCTCACCATAACGTGAACATAAACGTAGCGACGTGTCTGCCTTGGTGCGAATCGCACGGACAAATGACTCAGCTGGCCGGGTTGTGTCTCATCTCCCACTCCCTCCCGCTCTGTAGAAGTCTGCCATTCTGGGCCGACCTCAGTGGTCCCATTTTGGAAGCCTATGGCGAAGCCTATGGTGCTTACCCTTGGTACCCACCTATTGGTACGCACCTCTTCGGGTGACAACCGCTCCATGGTAGTCTGCCGAGAGCAACCGTAGACCGTCCACACAACGAATGGCCCACCAGATACCACGCAAGCCATTAGGAGCTCCAACACGTATTAGGACCCTCCAAAACGCACCGGGTTCCGAAAAAGGCGACAGGGATTTAAATTGTGTCTCTACCCTAAATAACCGCACTGGGAGGCCGAAAAGGAAACCCGGGGATCCTCAAAACGCGCCAGGAGCCTGAAAACACACCGTGGCCACAGAGAAGACCCGTAAAAAAGGACTGGTGATCGCAAAAAGTTGCATGGTCATAACAAAAACCGCTTGGGCAGTTAAAACACATCGGGGCGTTGGAAAGCGCGACGGTCCATAAAACAATGTTAGGCCACAAACGAAAAAAGTAATTAAACACGTCGGGACTAAAAAACGCGTTCGGGGACTAAAGGATTTCTCAGGGCCCTAAAGCATAGCAGTAGACGAAAAACGAAACGGGTCCCAAAAAGAAACCAAACCAGCGCGAGTCTTGGTTCGGTAGCCAGTCTGGCAGCATATTCAAACAAAAAGATGAGATACATTAAACTTGAGAGAGGAACCCGGATTTCTTTTCCATCGGAAAATGTGGGAAGAAGAGAAATAGTTTCGACGTGACTTAACCTAACCTAACCTAACCGAATTTTCCGACCAAACCCCCGACACCAAGCATTGCATGACATCAAGTAAGGCACACGACCATAATATGACAGCAAATATCAAAATGTAAAGAGCCAAACAGAAACCGCAGGGATCACAGAAACGCATGAAGCATGGCGAATGCGACAAATGCTCAAGGCGAGTGTGCACGTGCGCGAACGTAAACATTGCGACAATCGGACGTTATGGACTGAAATGCGTGAAGTTGAAATATATTGCAGTTTGATTATTTGTACAGGTGTAATTTTACCAGTGCAAGCTAATTTGTCAAGAGGTACCACAAAAAGCCCTTTGAAAAGGGAGTGGGATTTGAAATCCGGTGACATACAAACGATGGTGGAAGGTTGGGCTCCCTTAACAGAAGATTGTGTTGTCATGATTCAGTTTAATGAACCTCCTTGAAAAAATAGTGCTCGAAATCCAGTGGCTTTTAAACATACGGGCAGGTAGGGCACCTCTAAATCTGTTTGCACTCCCCCTGGCGCAAATCTTAGGTACACTACTGGTGGTAGGGGTGGGCCAGCGCCGAAAGCCCCCCCCCCCCAGCCCCAGCAGGTGGGCTAGCTCCACCAGTGAGTACAATGCATTCCAAATAAACGCTTTCGTTAATCTAGCGATGGTCGCACACCCTGTGCATGTTATGAGACGAAAGCGCAATATTTGGTGGTATCTGCCGGAGGCTTTCCTCATTCAAGAGTGTTTCAGAGCAGTGATAGAGCTGTTTTAACTTTAAAATGCAAGCTTGAATATAAATGCTCAGTATAATTTGAGCCACCCATGCAATTTTGTTCCGGTTTTCAGTTTTGCTATTTTCCAATTGATTAGGGCATCACTTTGTACTACAATAATGCGTAAAATATCTTCCACTTCTACTCAGGTGAGGCCCTGCCTTCAGTTGCTCGAAATCCGGGACATATTGGCGGGACGGAGAAAGACAATGATCCAGTAAATGTATCTAGAATGATAACTGCAATGGTGTTCCATATCTTGTAACAGTGGCACGCACAGCTGTAGAAGTGAACTGACCTGTACTAACATGACTTGGGAAAAAGGGAAACTGAATTAGCTGCTTTTAACCCTCGCCAGTTTTCGGCATTTTACCACCTTCGGCCGTATAGTTGGTACGACCCCCCCCCTGGCGATTCGAAACCGTGCATGTTACGAAAACGAACCAAATATGAAAGTTATAGATTCGGCCGAGATCTCGGGATTGGAATTCAGTATGACCTTCTAAGGTCAATGGTTGACCTTCCAGGTCAGATCAAAGGTCTAAAATTGATTTTTTTTTCCCGAAGAAAATCGTCAGTTATATCGAAACTACTGTCTAAATATGCACGACATGGCCGGAAACATGTTTATTGGGACCTTGCGAACATGACGACATGTGACACGATGTGATCGGACCAATATGTCATGCACCAAATGAGGTCAAAGCCGTGACCCCAAATATCCAACGTTTTTAAGAGTGGTTCCAATTTCGAAGTTTAGAGTTCCCCAGGGTAAAAATGGACGCTGAATTCGAATTCAGCACGAAAAATTACCGTAGGTCAGCTAAAAGGTCGGAAGGTCAAACGAGGTCAACCGAGGTCACCGATTTTGGAACATTATTTTTCCAATGGGAACCCATCTGGGCATTGCAAAATTGCATTGCAAAACACATAATACCAGTCGATGTAGGCAACAATGTCATGTTTAGGTGCGATAATCACGTATTTGTTGAAAACTGCTCGGAGGTGCTCCCTTTTATGACCTCATAACTCTGTGACCTGACATGCCCTCCAAAAAACAATTTCAGCAAAAGTCGTCAAAAGGTTGCCCCAGAGGGTACTGAAAATCTCAGAGCGATCCGTTCATCGGTTTGGAAGGAATACACAAAAAACCTTGGGGGGTCCCCCCCCCTATACGGGCGAGGGTTAATAAATATTGGTGAAGCTCGGGTTTAATGTTAAATCCAACATTACAGTGACTCGGGGCGTGGAAGGATGTTGAACGACTCGAGCCCCGAGCAAGATCATAACCTCTTGCGGTGTCTCAATCACTCTTGGAAGCTGGAGACCTCCACCCACCACCAGTAATTTCGGCTTTTAACTTACTACCTGAAGGGAAACCTCCTCTATTTTTTGCATCACCAAGT
This sequence comes from Ashinkailepas kermadecensis, assembly GCA_034440615.1. Taxonomy (NCBI): domain Eukaryota; kingdom Metazoa; phylum Arthropoda; class Thecostraca; family Neolepadidae; genus Ashinkailepas; species Ashinkailepas kermadecensis. The sequence goes on from JAOTOM010003854.1 coordinate 116,722, forward strand.
CTATTACCGCCAGCTTCCCCCACAGAGTACTTTTGTCCGAAGTTCCTCCCGTGCCATAAATGTTCATGGAGCACCATTGTTTACACGCATAGTGTCATAGTGTCATAGTGTCATAGTGTCATATGTATAATAAGGCACGGACAAGGGTGCTGTGAAGCATAGCAATCTCAGCTTGTCTTCACCCCTTAGCTTTATTGCAACTGATTTTGTCGGAGTTATTTTTTCAGCTTGCGTATCAATTCAAACTAGGCAGATGCTGGTGATAACCATAGATGTCTGCTTTAAATCTAGGCACAGGCTTCGTAAAAATATCCTCCGAATTTTCTTGCGCATGTCCCCACTGCGACGTCATCAACCGTCGTCGGTCTCAGGGGGGGTCCTGGTAGCCGTCGCTCTCAGGTTGTACCGTGAGAGTGGCCTAATGAATAGACGCACGCACGAACTTCGAATAGCTTCTGGTGCATCTGTTGTGCATATCTCGTACAAACTTCAGACCAAGATCATGTAAGGTCATTGACCTGGAACTGGTCAAAAAGGCTAATGCTCCAAAATTTTCGGAGTGTCACCATTCAGAATAGTTACAACTTACAACACAACACCAAACCCAGTGGTGAAGTCGAATCTCGGTGTATATCGATCAAGTAGGCGCATTTTTGTGATTTCGCAACCGCGCGCCTTCTAGCACGCATTAATGTATTGACCTAAATTGATTTCGGATGGGGTACATTCACAAACTTGCATTACCAAGCCCAAAAAAAAAGAAGAGTCGTCCTTCCTTGGAACTGAACTTGAAACCTCGGAACGCGAACACAAGTCGAGCGCGACACCCCTGCGCCATCGAGACGGATGGTGCGTGCCACCTACGGCTCGGGATGTAGTGTAAGTCGAGCACGACACACCCCTGTACCATCGAGACGGATGGTGCGTGCCACCTACGGCTCGGGGTGTAGTGCAGGTCGAGCACGACAAACCCTGCGCTATTGGGACGGATAGTAGGTGCCACCTGCGGCTCGGGGTGTAGTGTGCCCTGCCCGAGCACGGGAATGCCGCCGTCGCGATCCTTCTTTGAAAGAAACAAGATCGTGAGTACTTGAGAAGAAATGTTGTGAATAAATGTTGTGATGGTTGGTAAATATGAAAATGAAAACAGTACGCGTAGCTAAGTGGGACACGTAGAAATTGAAATGTTGTTGGCACCGTATCCGAGCACTATTGGTTGGAAATTGGCAGCCAACGGAAATGACGCCGCAAACCTTTGTTCAGTGAGCAAAGACTGAGCACACTTTAGGAAAATCATTGGGATGCAAAGTGGTAAAAGGATAGTTAAAAGAAAACACTTGGCACCGAATGAAAACGTAGGACGCGAAATGCCGCACAGAAAAGTTCTTACTGTTTCAAAAGCGTGACGGTCAGGTCGAGCCGGACCAGGCCACTCACACGAACGTTCGCACACCAGGCACACCGAACACTCGCTCAGACTTCGCCCCGGCACCAGGCACACCGAACACTCGCACCAGGCACACCGAACACTCGCTCAGACTTCGCCCCGGCACCAGGCACACCGAACACTCGCACCAGGCACACCGAACACTCGCCCAGACCGCCCCGGACACTCGCACAGACTTCGCCCCGGCACCAGGCACACCGAACACTCGCACCAGGCACACCGAACACTCGCACCAGGCACACCGAACACTCGCTCAGACTTCGCCCCGGCACCAGGCACACCGAACACTCGCTCAAACTTCGCCCCGGCACCAGGCACACCGGACACTCGCTCAAACTTCGCCTCGGCACGTACTGATGCAGTGCGACGCTTAGTGATCTGTCCTTTATTGATCACAACCAGAAGCGAGTGGCAATACAAAATTATGCCGAGCATGATGTGTTGAAAAATAACTAGCAACATAGACTCCCGGGCTCCCTAATATAAACAGCAGGGGAAAATAGCAATCCCAGTTCCTCTGCCAAGGCGAGTGCCTCACGCACAACCACAATCTTCAAAATGTAACCAAGTAACCCCGCAGCACCGACTAAGACTGCGCTCCGGGAAATGCAGCACAGCAATTGTCCAATGGTGCACTGCACGCACACAACAACAAAAAAAAACACCAGAACAATCACACGATGCCAGATAACTCCAAGTTGTCTCACGCACCCAAGCGTTCCTAGTTCCAACCAGCATCATTACTATCCTCATTGCTATCGTTACTATCGCTACCATCCTAATGTACCTACTCATGACTTACCCTTTTAAGCTACCGATCCTAGTCACAGTACACGCTACAGCGTGGAATGCATGGTACACTCGCCTTCAGCTGATTTATAGTCATACTCCCGATGTTTACTACGCTAAGTGTACATCTCCACCGCTGACATGGTTGATGGGCTGCATCTTATTCTAATGACAACAATGTAGAATGCGCGGTGGATGGTCTTTTGTAAAGCATGATGTAAAAACACTACGGCAAGACCACAGTCTAAGCACTCACCAAAACATGGCAAAAATCCACCACCGCTCCGCTATTGCACCCAGAACCACAACTCGGCATAGCAGCAGACAAATCGAAAATCACGAGACACGTGTGTGTCCGCCTCACACCACAACCACTCTACAAACAGCTACGCACACTCACCCCAATCGCATTCGCTTCAGCACCTAACTCTACCGCGACTCACACCGGCGCCAATATCGACTCATTTCAGACTTGACAACTTCAGGCAGACTTCAGACTTCAGGCAGACTTCAGACTTGATTCAGCGGTCCGAAGTACGACTCAATGTAGCTGAAGTAGTCGGTGACGTGGTAGTTGATCCACTGGTAGAACTGTTGGGCGCTCGTGTACACGCCCGGCTGCTGGCTGGCACCGCAGCCAACCCCCCACGACACAACTCCGTAGAGGCGATGTTCGCCCGCCGTCAGGTCGCGGCAGGTCAAGGGCGAGCCGGCCCGATCCGTGGCCAGGTCGCACGTGACGTCAGAGCGTGTGCAGACGAAGCTCGGGTGCAGGCTGAAGAACTGGCCCTTCTGCCATTTGCGGATGCTTCGCTGACAGTCGATGTAGGACATGGGCGCCTGGTACGCCGCGCGCAGTCGCAGATCGAATGCGTTCGATCCTGTGAGGGCAAATGGTGTCAGCCACAGGTCACCGATGAAAACACCACCCAAAAATAATGGAAGGTGATGCTTTGCTACGAGTTTTATCACCTTCAATCTCCATCTTCTTTCGTGTTCGCTATACATAACGTGTCCAGAATATAGATCCATGTTCTCGACAACTGCCCTTCTCCCTACTGCAGTTTTCTCTGCAGTATGTGTTTTTATAGTTGCTGCAACTATATGCAACTGGGGCTGTTGTTTCCGGCGTACAGATGGCCACGGTTGCTGCATCATCAAGGGCTGTATTTACCAACTCGTTATTGGCAATGAAATACAAGCACCCTATCCGCCATGCATTCCCCATCCTATAACTCAACCTAGAGTGACCTCTCAACCACTGTCTTACCGGCGGTATATAGCACGGTACATTGCCTGCGCTTGGTGGGAGTGAAGTACTCAACAGGTCTCTGCAGTTGCTCCCCATGGGCAGCGAGGGGACGAGTGGTCTAGGGGCAAGATGCTCGTCTCGCAATCGAAAGGTTGCGAGTTCGAATCTCACCTGTCGCTACTCTTCGCCCGCGACCAATCGGCGTGAGAGATTGGCGACGCTATATGACTCAACGGTCGACGTGCCGTAAAACCAATAACCAACCAACCAACCCATGGGCAGAGAAAGCCTTTTGTAGCTCTATAATGTTCGACAGCTACAAATGTCCACAACTGCAAGCACTCGCAGACATCACGATCGACATCGGTCACTGTGGCTACTCGGCACTGCTTCGGTACTCCTACACTGCAACGTACAGCTAAATTATCTCATGTCACATGGCATGTTTCGACATTTTTGCTCTATTTGGGAGGCCCTTGTACTTATTTCGGTGACTAAGATTGCAACCAGGTGCTTTACCGACCTTTCGAAATAGACAGGCGCCATTCTGTTTGACGTTGGAGTACATTCAGTCTATGATAGGCCAACCTCGCGAATTTGGCGACAGTGGCTCCGGCACAACCTTTTATTTGTTGCCACTTTTCACATGCCAGCAGTCTCCAGACGGCCGCCGCCTCCCATCCGTTCCTGCCTCCCGCTGCCCCCGCTCCCGCTCTCTCTCTCTCCGTCCTCACCAGTGGCCTGCAGGCCGAACGCGTGCACGGCGCAGCCTCCGGCAGTGTCGACCTCGGGTCGCACGCAAATGGTGTCGATGTCGGGCCGCAGTGTGGCCGGCTCGGTGAGGAACAGCAGCGCCGCGTCGTTGAACTTGTTCTCCCGGCTGTAGTTCTGGTGGATCACCACGTCCTTCACCTGCACACAGTCGCAGGTCGGTTGAGTTCTGCTCGTCGACTCTTGATGAAGGCGTCACGACCTTCAGTCTGAGCGTCGACTCGCCACTCTTCCGTGTTCGCGCCCAGAGTCGCGACTCCTGAGTCAGAGTCTAGAGTTGCGACTGTCGAGTCACAGTTCAGTGCTGTGACTGCTGTGCTGCTGTGGCTGTTGACTGATGTGACTGCTGTGCTGCTGTGACTGATGTGATTGTTGACTGTTGTGCTGTTGTGCTGATGTGACTGCTGTGCTGCTGTGATTTATGTGCTGTAGTGACTGCTGTGCTGCTGTGACTGTTGTGCTACTGTGACTGATGACTACTGTGTTGCTGCTGTGACTGCTGTGCTACTGTGCTACTGTGACTGATGACTGCTGTGACTGCTATGCTGCTGTGGTTGCTGTGTTGCCACATCTGTGCTACTGTAACTGTTGTTAGTGCTGTGACTCCTGTGCTGCTGTGCTGCTGTGATTGTTGTTGCTGATGTGCTGCTGTAACTGCTGTGCTGCTGTTTGAGCTGGCAGGACTGCAGGCTAACGACACGAGTCACTCTTGGAATGTGTGTGGGAAAGCAGTGAAGGTCCCTCCTGACGCTCAGTTGCAGATCAAATACCGCCAACGATGCTTACAGGATGCGGCTGGACACAAGTGCGATTTGGGCCCTGTTGCACAAGTAGGCATACTCTGCTGTGACAGGTCAAATATACACATCCCTACTGTTCAGCAATTAAAATCCGGTACCTATGAACCTACGAAAATGCCTAAGTAAACTAAACACATTTCAACATGCCGGAGCAAGCTGTGCAAGCTCATATATTACGGTGAGGTCATGTGCGCTGTGTTGGCTGTGGGATTGCACTCAAACGTGGATACTGGTTACAGTTTGATGCGAGGTCAGATGACATTCTAAAGTGCAAATTAGAAGAAAATATGTTCTAAGAAACCAGACTCGAAAACAAGCCCAGGCCAATGCTACGAACGTTGGACCATAACCTTTCCAGACAAACCGTGGTAATCTAGCTAGTTAGTTACTTATTATAGAGATAATATACCATTTGTATATACATATATACATACATATATATATATATATACATATATATATGTATATGTATACATATGTACATATACATATATACAAATACATATATATATATATACATATATACGTATATATACATATATACGTATATATATATATATATATATATATATATATATATATACATATATATACATATATACGTATATATACATATATACGTATATATATATATATGTACATATATATATTTATATATTTATACACTTTTATATTTGGGATTTGCGGTGGATTGTCAGATAATCTGGCTCAATTGGGCATAAATCACACTGTTTTACGTTTAAATGTACGAGGAATGTGAATGGGCTAGTACGTAGATGTGCCACCAAAGCTAACTGGCTCGTCGCCAAACATATACCAAATACAAGATCAGGCCTACGGCAGTTCTCACCTCCATTTCCACATACGATGGCGTTTGTTGCGTGGAGAGGAAGTCTCTTTCTCCCAGCCGGACTACCAGGGACTTCTTCTTCTCAGCCGACCTGAAGGCAGCATCAGGTCAGGTCAGGTCAGGTCACAAGGTGACAGTCTGTAGCAGGGCGCGATAATAGCTCACGTGTAGGAGAACAGCTTCTCCACTCTTAATTATCTCCCACTAAAGCATGCCACTGATAGGGACATAATCCTAATATGAACTCGATATGATCCTAATTTGATCATGAGGTGCATCCCCTCATAGCAACTTCATTGCAACCTCTGTGAAGCGCTGAGAGTGTTCTTAACAGTCGCCAATGGCACACCTGTACTTGAGCTTGGCACCATGCCACATTTATCATCGACGGCCGACAGTTCGGAAAGACACCACACCAATGACCAGTATGCCCCCTGTCACATGGTAGGATATGGATATGAATATGGTGCATACGAAGGGACACGATCAGTTCGAAAGGACACCGCATCATTGACCAGTATGACCATGTCTGTCACCGGTGCATATGACAGGACACGAAAGTGCAGCTACGTTGTCTGCGCTTAGAATAAACTATAACGACCACTTACATACACCTGTCACGCGTCACGCCTGCCACACACACACACACACATACACATACCTGCCACAGAAATACAACCAGCCCTCATGGTACCAGCCCTCATGGTACCACCTCACTGTGTACCAGCCCTCATGGCACCACCTCACTGTGTACCAGCCCTCATGGCACCACCTCACTGTGTACCAGCCCTCATGGCACCACCTCACTGTGTACCAGCCCTCATGGCACCACCTCACTGTGTACCAGCCCTCATTGCACCACCTCACTGTGTACCAGCCCTCATGGCACCACCTCACTGTGTACCAGCCCTCATGGTACCACCTCACTGTACCTACCATCGGACAGTCCAAAGCGTGGGTTCGACACAACCCCTCCCCCTCGCCCAGACACATTCCGCCCCACTGACATGTCGACGTGGGTTCGACACAACCCCTCCCCCTCGCCCAACTGACATGTCGACGCAGCGTGCAGCGGTCAGCACCACCTGCCGGTGTACCAGCGCTCCGCCGCACAGGTACACGAACCCTCCTGGTACCTGCTCCAGCAGGGCGGCCGACCACGGCGCATCGGACTCCTGCACACCCTGGCCGACACACAGGTGGACACGTTACATGGTGGGGACATGCTACATGGTGGGGACACGTTACCTGGTGGGGACATGTTACATGGTGTGGACACGTTACATGGTGTGGACACGTTACATGGTGTGGACATATTACATGGTGGGGACACGTTACATGGTGGGGACATGTTACATGGTGGGGACACGTTACATGGTGGGGACACGTTACATGGTGTGGACATATTACATGGTGGGGACACGTTACATGGTGGGGACATGTTACATGGTGTGGACACGTTACATGGTGGGGACACGTTACAGTGTGGGACACGTTACATGGTGTGGCATATTAATGGTGGACACGTTACATGGTGGGGACACGTTACATGATGTGGACATGTTACATGGTGTGGACACGTTACATGGTGTGGACATGTTACATGGTGTGGACACGTTACATGGTGTGGACATATTACATGGTGGGGACACGCTACATGATGTGGACATGTTACATGGTGTGGACACGTTACATGATGTGGACATGTTACATGGTGTGGACACGTTACATGGTGTGGACATGTTACATGGTGGGGACACGTTACATGGTGGGGACACGTTACATGGTGGGGACACGTTACATGATGTGGACATACTGCATGATGTGGACATTACGTTACATGGTATGGACATATTACATGGTGGGGACACGCTACATGATGTGGACATGTTACATGGTGTGGACATGTTACATGATGTGGACATGTTACATGGTGTGGACACGTTACATGATGTGGACATGTTACATGGTGGGGACACGCTACATGATGTGGACATGTTACATGGTGTGGACATGTTACATGGTGTGGACACGCCACATTGTGTGGACACCTACAGTCATAACTTGCACACATAGATGCAGTCGCAAGGCGAATACAGGCATACGGTCATGTAGGGTTTGTTTTTTATGCGGTAGGTAGTGCCCGCACACCAGTAATGGTTGTTGAAGCACTACTAACGATTGGTATAGCAGTACTAATGGTTGTCTGAGTACTGCAAAACATTTATCATCATGGCTACTCATTAGGAGATCATAGTTACTTTAACATTTTTTAGAACTCCAGGTCTGATATCTCCGTTACCACGGTAAGAAAATAAATGACGTTCTTTTTTCTATGATTGAGTCGATTGTGTTTCACCACACATACAAAACTGCGTCTGGGGAAACATAATTGATATAAATTACAGAAAAGAATCGTGTTGCTTACCGTGGTCTAACAGGTGTTTTAGGCACGGGAAGTGTTTTGACAAATTTCACAACACCCCAAGCCTCTAACTAACTAAATGGAAGTGCTAATGGTAGCTTAGTGGCGAAGTATAACATCAATCAGGGATGTTCCCACGTGTATCACGCCGAGTAGCTTGCAATCATCACTGGTAGCCGACCCGCCCGTATACAGGGGTAGCCGACCCGCCCGTATACAGGGGCAGCCGACCCGCCCGTATACAGGGGTAACCGACCCATCCATACACTTCCACCTTAACTTTTGGCATGATCAACAAGCTGCAAGGACGCTATGCACCTTTCGTGCGCGCCCAGGCGCCATCATGACCTAAATGGACTGAACAATGACGGAACAATTTTCAGTAGCAGTACAGATATCACGTTCAGTACGTCACTAAAACCCGTCCTTATACCCAGTGTGACTAATGCACTTCAAAACCAATGCGATGAAGCCTCACCCCTGGTGGAGGTGGAGAGAAACACACACCGCTGCTCCGCTCCACTTCTGCCAGGGATGACGTTATAGGACACTGGTGTTGAAGTGCCCAATCAGTTAAACGAGGTCGAGGACGGATTCACACTTGCATTGCTGCACCCCTGAGAGGTGGTCGCGCTCCAGAGACATTCTGGTACCAAGAATACAGTCTTAGCACTGTGGTTCTACGCTCTAGCAATGCATACTTTTCAAACTGCCCATAATGGCACACGTGTTACGAATTTTGATGCTGAAAATGATTGTGATAAGGTTATTGAAAAGGTCGAATTGTGATGTGCATCACGCCAACTTCAACCGCCTTGCTACTCCATGTGAATACATTTACCCATTGGAAGCACACAACGATCTAGTCAACGGGCAAGACAGAGACGCAGGAAGAGGTGCAGATATACTAATAAAAAGACAGAGATGCAGGAAGAGGTGCAGATATACTAATAAAAAGCATACGCTTAGAACAGTAGTTGAGCTTTAGGTACGACTTTGATCGAAGACGCATACCAGCAGTGTAAGCCATAATGCTTTGAGAGACGTGTTCGTGTCGTCTTATGTTGCTTTTTGCTTTCCTCCCAAATCTACTCTCTGGGAAGCTTCAGCATTAACTTCAGCGACGATGGTTTCCTAAAGGCCTTGAAAGCTAAAATACCTTAAAGACTTGCATTTCTATTATTTATCCAAGTATTTCTTTCTGTGCAGTTACGAGGTGACCTGTCAAATTCTGGAGGAAACCTTGGGATTGCAGCATGATAGGACTAGATAGTGCACCTTACAAACATAAGAGCGTTCTACTACCGTCACCTGTTAGCATGGCCTTCTCTACTGGCACCGAAGCGACACTGGAACGACACCTAGTGAGCATAAATGCAAATAGCGCTACATAGGTGGCAGCAGACTAGTTCGAGGGCAAGGTACACTCCTTTTCTATCCAGCACGAGATTTATACAATGATAGCGGGGCCAGAACACTATTGGCCAAAGACGACAAAAATCCGACGATTACCCGGCAGTTGCTGGTGTATTTTCACATACACCAGTCACTGAAATTGTTCATGGTTCTTTTTGTATGGTCACTGGAACCAGATGCGTTTCTTGTATCCCCTCTTTTGACTCCGGAACCTACATTCGGATGGAAATGAAACTAAGCGCAATGTATACCACAACAAAATTACCCGGATCAAATTTAATTTTCCTCACCTCGAAGTTCCCGATTACGTTACGCTGCAGGTCAGGTGAAGGAAAACAATTCTGAATATATTTTATTGTGACGTTGTACCAGTGCAATGATTGAGGACAGCGAGACGTAAATTAATATTCGAATTAAAACTGTTCGCCATATTCACCAACGTTTCCGATATCGGCTTCGTCGGGCTACGTGAATATTGGTTCAATAATGGTTCAATATTGGTTTAATATTGGTTTAATATTGGTTCAGTATTGGTTCATGGGGGTACCTGACGACGTCAACAGTCCAAATACCGGAAAATACACGAAAAATGTAAATATTATTGTAGGCACGCCTCGTCGTCGCCATCCGCTCACGTGACATGGTGTCACGCGACCTGGTCACACGTGACGTGGTGACACGTGACATGGTGACACGTGACATGGTGACCCGTGACATGGTGACCCGTGACATGGTGACCCGTGACATGGTGGCACGTGACATGGTGGCACGTGACATGGTGACCCGTGACATGGTGGCACGTGACATGGTGACCCGTGACATGGTGACCCGTGACATGGTGACCCGTGACATGGTGACCCGTGACATGGTGACCCGTTACATGGTGACCCGTGACATGGTGACCCGTGACATGGTGACCCGTGACATGGTGACCCGTGACATGGTGGCCCGTGACATGGTGACCCGTGACATGGTGACCCGTGACATGGTGACCCGTGACATGGTGACACGTGACATGGTGACCCGTGACATGGTGACCCGTGACATGGTGACCCGTGACATGGTGGCACGTGACATGGTGACCCGTGACATGGTGACCCGTGACATGGTGACCCGTGACATGGTGACCCGTGACATGGTGACACGTGACATGGTGACCCGTGACATGGTGACCCGTGACATGGTGACCCGTTACATGGTGTCACGTGACCTGGTCACACGTGACGTGGTGACACGTGACATGGTATCACTTGACATGGTGACACGTGACACGGTGACACGTGACATGGTGACCCGTGACATGGTGGCACGTGACATGGTGGCACGTGACATGGTGACCCGTGACATGGTGGCACGTGACATGGTGACCCGTTACATGGTGGCACGTGACATGGTGACCCGTGACATGGTGACCCGTGACATGGTGGCACGTGACATGGTGGCACGTGACATGGTGACCCGTTACATGGTGGCACGTGACATGGTGACCCGTGACATGGTGACCCGTGACATGGTGGCCCGTGACATGGTGACACGTGACATGGTGACCCGTGACATGCACCGTCGCATGACTGTCTGAAACAGGCGACAGCAGGGTCACGTGGTCTGCCGCTGTGTCCGTGGCGAGCATCATAAAACGTATCCGTCTTCACAGCTGTAGATACCTACGCGCCGTCAACCAATCAAAAAGGCGTCCCCGCACCAACACATCAAAGAGGCGTCCCCGCACAAACCAATCAAAGAGGCTTATCCGCACAAACCAATCAAAGAGCCGTCCCCGCACCAACCAATCAAAGAGGCTTATCCGCACCAACCAATCAAAGAGGCGTCTCCGCACCAACCAATCAAAGAGGCGTTCTAACACCAACCAATCAAAGAGGCGTCCCCGCACAAACCAATCAAAGAGGCTTATCCGCACCAACCCATCAAAGAGGCGTCCCCGCACAAACCAATCAAAGATGCTTATCCGCACCAGCGAATCGATCCCACTCGTTGGTACAAACGCTGTCAGATCGCCGCTCGGGTTCGGTCAGTCGGTCAGTCGGTCAGTCGGACCGACCGGTCAGTCGGAAAACAAATCGGAGAGTGAACTAATGCACGTGAACCTGAAAACCCCGGAGACATACCTATTGATATGATTATTGGTCACAGAAGACTACGCAGTGAGAATCGTGCCAAAGAATTCCTCATGTTCAGGCTACTCAGATTTTGAAGCAATTATTTTCCGATAGACCCATGCTACGACACCACCTACTCAATGCCCCGAGATCGTGCATACATACATTATATGCAATACATGTAACCGGCATGCATCATGGAGGTAAAACGTGCTTCACATTTCTCATAAAGCATGGGGCAGTTTACTAATTTCATGAGCACCTTAAAATCCCAAACGTGGCGCATGCCTTGAGCTCGGGGATCGAACACACCATTCGAAACATTGTACCATGCATTCGGAGTACCTGTTGACAAACAGAGTTGCCAAATTCTGACTGAGCTACCAACTCTGACGATCACGCTGCGAGGCTTGGTGGTGAACCGCATCCTGGAATCCTGGTGTGAGGATCCGGCTGCCAGCCATATCTCGGAGTCCTCGTGTGAGGATCCGGCTGCCAGCCATATCTCGGAGTCCTCGTGTGAGGATCCGGCTGGCAGCCATATCTCGGAATCCTAGTGTGAGGATCCGGCTGGCAGCCATATCTCGGAATCCTCGTGTGAGGATCCGGCTGGCAGCCATATCTCGGAGTCCTCGTGTGAGGATCCGGCTGGCAGCCATTTCTCAGAATCCTAGTGTGAGGATCCGGCTGGCAGACATATCTCGGAATCCTCGTGTGAGGATCCGGCTGGCAGCCATATCTCGGAATCCCTGTGTGAGGATCCGGCTGGCAGCCATATCTCGGAATCCCCGTGTGAGGATCCGGCTATCAGCCATATCTCGCTGATCCAAGGCACAGCTTTGTCTCCAGTTTGTGTCTGCTGATCAGATGTCATCCGAGCATACCATCACGCTCCGCACACTAACCATCTGACGAAACTACCCTCAGCTGAAATATGACTCGCCGATGAAATGTGAAGTTCCAAGGACGCAGGCAGTATTGATACACCGAGCGCGGCCAACAGCACGAATACGCGTGGGCTACCGTTTTTCATGTGTTGGGGCAGGTGATGTGTTGATGTGTTTGGGCAGTTGATGTGTTGATTGTTGGGGCAGTTGATGTGTTGATTGTTGGGGCAGTTGATGTGTTGATGTGCTGGGGCAGTTGATGTGTTGATGTGTTGGGGCAGTTGATGTGTTGCCGTGTTGGGCAGTTGACGTGTTGATGTGCTGGGGCAGTTGATGTATTGATGTGTTGGGGCAGTTGATGCGTTGATGTGTTGGAGCAGTTGATGTGTTGATGTGCTGGGGCAGTTGATGTGTTGATGTGCTGGGGCAGTTGATGCGTTGATGTGTTGGGGCAGTTGATGTGTTGCCGTGTTGGGCAGTTGACGTGCTGATGTGCTGGGGCAGTTGATGTATTGATGTGCTGGGGCAGTTGATGTATTGATGTGTTGGGGCAGTTGATGCGTTGATGTGTTGGGGCAGTTGATGTGTCGATGTGTTCGGGCAGTTGATGTGTTGATGTGTTGGGGCAGTTGATGCATTGATGTGTTGGGGCAGTTGATACATTGATGTGTTGGGGCAGTTGATGTGTTGATGTGTTGGGGCAGTTGATGTGCTGATGTGATGGGGCAGTTGATACATTGATGTGTTGGGGCAGTTGATGTGTTGCCGTGTTGGGCAGTTGATGTGTTGATGTATTGGGGCAGTTGATGTGTTGATGTGTTGGGCAGTTGACGTGTTGATGTGTTGGGGGAGTTGATGTGTTGCCGTGTTGGGTAGTTGATGTGTTGCCGTGTTGGGCAGTTGACGTGTTGATGTGTTGGGCAGTTGATGTGTTGATGTGTTTGGCAGTTGACGTGTTGATGTGTTGGGCAGTTGATGTGTTGCCGTGTTGGGCAGTTGATGTGTTGGACAGTTGACGTGCTGATGTGTTTGGGCGTTGATGTGTTGATGTGTTGGGCGTTGACGTGTTGATGTGCTGGGCGTTGAGTGTTGCCGTGTTGGGCAGTTGATGTGTTGATGTGTTGGGCGTTGACGTGTTGATGTGCTGGGCAGTTGATGTGTTGATGTATTGGGGCAGTTGATGTGTTGATGTGTTGGGCAGTTGACGTGTTGATGTGCTGGGCAGTTGATGTGTTGCCGTGTTGGGCAGTTGATGTGTTGATGTATTGGGGCAGTTCATGTGTTGATGTGTTGCCGTGTTGGGCAGTTGATGTGTTGATGTATTGGGTCAGTTCATGTGTTGATGTGTTGGGCAGTTGATGTGTTGATGTGTTGGGCAGTTGATGTGTTGGTGTTGGGTCAGTTCATGTATTGATGTGTTGCCGTGTTGGGCAGTTCATGTGTTGATGTGTTGGGCAGTTGACGTGTTGATGTGTTGATGTGTTGGGGCAGTTCATGTGTTGATGTGTTGGGCAGTTGACGTGTTGATGTGTTGATGTGTTGGGTCAGTTCATGTGTTGATGTGTTGCCGTGTTGGGCAGTTCATGTGTTGATGTGTTGGGCAGTTGACGTGTTGATGTGTTGATGTGTTGGGGCAGTTCATGTGTTGATGTGATGGGGCAGTTGATGTGTTGATGTGTTGGGGCAGTTCATGTGTTGATGTGTTGGGCAGTTGATGTGTTGATGTGTTGGGCAGTTGATGTGTTGGTGTTGGGTCAGTTCATGTGTTGATGTGTTGCCGTGTTGGGCAGTTGATGTGTTGATGTGTTGGACAGTTGACGTGTTGATGTGTTGCCGTGTTGGGCAGTTGATGTGTTGATGTGTTGGACAGTTGACGTGTTGATGTGTTGCCGTGTTGGGCAGTTGATGTGTTGATGTGTTGGGGATGTGCAGAGTGGTGTTCAGCACACTTACGGACTGCCTTGCCAGTTTGCGTCTGGTCTAGACCAGTTTCGCGTTGGTTTCGATGCTTTCAAGACACGTGGAGACCACTAAAGCTTTGCTGAAGACCAATATGCATGCATATATTTCATAGTGGAATGCTTGGAATAGAGCAAGGAAATGGATAGAAGTAGGAGACAGCTGTCAGCCACCACTCATGTTGTGCAAGGAGACAGCTGTCAGCCAACATTCATGTTGTGTAAGGACACAGCTGTCAGCCAACATTCATGTTATGTAAGGAGACAGCTGTCAGCCAACATTCATGTTGTGTAAGGACACCGCTGTCAGCCAACATTCATGTTATGTAAGGAGACAGCTGTCAGCCAACACTCATGTTGTGTAAGGAGACAGCTGTCAGCCAACACTCATGTTGTGTAAGGACACAGCTGCCAGCCAACACTCATGCTGTGCTCCGTAAGCTCTCCGTTGTCCTTCTGTTATGCATGTTATGTTATGTTATGCTATAAGGTCGGCCCGGTCACCACGAGATCTGGTGCTGCGTCTGATCACGTGGTCAGCCTCCAGACCATCTGGTCCCGACCGCCAGACCATCTGGTCCCGGCCGCCAGACCATCCGGTCCCGGCCGCCAGACCATCCGGTCTCGGCCGCCAGACCATCCGGTCTCGGCCGCCAGACCATCCGGTCCCGGCCGCCAGACCATCCGGTCTCGGCCGCCAGACCATCCGGTCTCGGCCGCCAGACCATCCGGTCTCAACCGCCAGACCATCCGGTCTCGGCCGCCAGACCATCCGGTCCCGGCCGACGGACCATCCGGTCCCGACAGTGTATATCATTGTGTATCATGTTGCCACAGTGTATTATGTCACAGTGTATCATGTCGCTACAGTGTATAATGTCGCCACAGTGTATAATGTCGCCACAGTGCATCATGTCACAGTGCATCATGTCACAGTGCATCATGTCACAGTGTATCATGCCAGTGTATCATGTCACAGTGTATCATGCCAGTGTATCATGCCAGTGTATCATGTCACAGTGTATATCATTGTGTATCATGTCGCCACAGTGTATCATGTCACAGTGTATCATGTCGCTACAGTGTATCATGTCGCTACAGTGTATCATGTCTACAGTGTATCATGTCGCTACAGTGTATCATGTCAGTGTATCATGTCGCTACAGTGTATCATGTCACAGTGTATCATGTCACAGTGTATCATGTCACAGTGTATCATGTCACAGTGTATCATGTCGCAGTGTATCATGTCGCAGTGTATCATGTCACAGTGTATCATGTCACAGTGTATCATGTCACAGTGTATCATGTCACAGTGTATCATGTCACAGTGTATCATGTCACAGTGTATCATGTCACAGTGTATCATGTCACAGTGTATCATGTCACAGTGTATCATGTCACAGTGTATCATGTCACAGTGTATCATGTCACAGTGTATCACGTCACAGTGTATCACGTCACAGTGTATCACGTCACAGTGTATCATGTCACAGTGTATCATGTCACAGTGTATCATGTCACAGTGTATCATGTCGCTACAGTGTATCATGTCGCTACAGTGTATCATGGCACAGTGTATCATGTCGCCACAGTGTATCATGTCCAGTGTATCATGTCAGTGTATCATGTCAGTGTATCATGTCAGTGTATCATGTCAGTGTATCATGTCACAGTGTATCATGTCACAGTGTATCATGTCGCAGTGTATCATGTCGCAGTGTATCATGTCGCAGTATATCATGTCACAGTGTATCATGTCACAGTGTATCATGTCGCAGTATATCATGTCACAGTGTATCATGTCGCAGTGTATCAAGTCGCAGTGTATCATGTCGCAGTGTATCATGTCACAGTGTATCATGTCAGTATATCATGTCCAGTGTATCATGTCAGTGTATCATGTCAGTGTATCATGTCACAGTGTATCATGTCGCAGTGTATCATGTCACAGTGTATCATGTCACAGTGTATCATGTCACAGTGTATCATGTCGCAGTGTATCATGTCGCAGTGTATCATGTCGCAGTGTATCATGTCACAGTGTATCATGTCACAGTGTATCATGTTACAGTGTATCATGTTACAGTGTATCATGTCACAGTGTATCATGTCGCAGTGTATCATGTCGCAGTGTATCATGTCACAGTGTATCATGTCACAGTGTATCATGTCACAGTGTATCATGTCACAGTGTATCATGTCAGTGTATCATGTCAGTGTATCATGTCGCAGTGTATCATGCCGCAGTGTATCATGTCACAGTGTATCATGTCGCAGTGTATCATGTCACAGTGTATCATGTCACAGTGTATCATGTCACAGTGTATCATGTCACAGTGTATCATGTCACAGTGTATCATGTCACAGTGTATCATGTCGCAGTGTATCATGTCGCAGTGTATCATGTCACAGTGTATCATGTCACAGTGTATCATGTCACAGTGTATCATGTCACAGTGTATCATGTCACAGTGTATCATGTCACAGTGTATCATGTCACAGTGTATCATGTCAGTGTATCATGTCAGTGTATCATGTCAGTGTATCATGTCGCAGTGTATCATGTCGCAGTGTATCATGTCGCAGTGTATCATGTCGCAGTGTATCATGCCACAGTGTATCATGTCGCAGTGTATCATGCCACAGTGTATCATGCCACAGTGTATCATGTCACAGTATATCATGTCACAGTGTATCATGTCACAGTGTATCATGTCGCAGTGTATCATGTCACAGTGTATCATGTCACAGTGTATCATGTCACAGTGTATCATGTCACAGTGTATCATGTCACAGTGTATCATGTCACAGTGTATCATGTCACAGTGTATCATGTCGCAGTGTATCATGTCGCAGTGTATCATGTCACAGTGTATCATGTCACAGTGTATCATGTCGCAGTGTATCATGTCGCTACAGTGTATCATGTCACAGTGTATCATGTCGCAGTGTATCATGTCACAGTGTATCATGTCGCAGTGTATCATGTCAGTGTATCATGTCAGTGTATCATGTCGCAGTGTATCATGTCGCAGTGTATCATGTCACAGTGTATCATGTCGCAGTGTATCATGTCACAGTGTATCATGTCACAGTGTATCATGTCACAGTGTATCATGTCGCAGTGTATCATGTCGCAGTGTATCATGTCACAGTGTATCATGTCGCAGTGTATCATGTCGCAGTGTATCATGTCGCAGTGTATCATGTCGCAGTGTATCATGTCGCAGTGTATCATGTCGCAGTGTATCATGTCGCAGTGTATCATGTCGCAGTGTATCATGTCGCAGTGTATCATGTCACAGTGTATCATGTCACAGTGTATCATGTCGCAGTGTATCATGTCGCAGTGTATCATGTCACAGTGTATCATGTCACAGTGTATCATGTCACAGTGTATCATGTCGCAGTGTATCATGTCAGTGTATCATGTCGCAGTTTATCATGTCGCAGTGTATCATGTCGCAGTGTATCATGCCACAGTGTATCATGCCACAGTATATCATGTCACAGTGTATCATGTCACAGTGTATCATGTCACAGTGTATCATGTCACAGTGTATCATGTCGCAGTGTATCATGCCACAGTGTATCATGCCACAGTGTATCATGCCACAGTGTATCATGCCACAGTGTATCATGTCACAGTGTATCATGTCACAGTGTATCATGTCACAGTGTATCATGTCACAGTGTATCATGTCGCAGTGTAAGGTGCTGTCGCAGTGTATCATGTCGCAATCAAGGTGGCTGAGGTCGCCGGTCTCCGGACAACCCCCCCCCTCGCCCACCCCACCCCAAACCGGCACTGGGATTCGTGACGCCTTCGATCTAACTTTCACTGGATGGCCCAGGGTCGGGACTGGTGTCGGGGTGACTCCGCCAGGCAGAGCGGGCCACTGTCAACTGAGCGGCGAGACATCTGCCGTGGTCTACAGGCCCATGGTCGGGACCGGTGACGGGACCGGTGACGGGACCGGTGACGGGACCGGTGACGGGACTGGTGACGGGACTGGTGACGGGACCGGTGACGGGACCGGTGACGGGGTGACTCCGCCAGGCAGAGCGGGCCACTGTCAACTGAGCGGCGACATCTGCCGTGGTCAGAGCGGGCCACTGTCAACTGAGCGGCGAGACATCTGCCGTGGTCAGAGCGGGCCACGGTCAACTGAGCGGCGAGACATCTGCCGTGGTCAGAGCGGGCCACGGTCAACTGAGCGGCGACACATCTGCCGTGTTCAGAGCGGGCCACTGTCAACTGAGCGACGAGACATCTGCCGTGGTCCACAGGCCCATGGTCGGGACCGGTGACGGGACTGGTGACGGGACTGGTGACGGGACTGGTGTCGAGACTCGTGTCGAGACTCGTGTCGAGACTCGTGTCGAGACTCGTGTCGAGACTCGTGTCGAGACTCGTGTCGAGACTCGTGTCGAGACTCGTGTCGAGACTCGTGTCGGGACTCGTGTCGAGACTCGTGTCGAGACTCGTGTCGAGACTCGTGTCGAGACTCGTGTCGAGACTCGTGTCGAGACTCGTGTCGAGACTGGTGACGGGGTGACACCGCCAGGCAGAGAGCTGTTGAGCGGCGAGACACCTGCCGTGGTCGGCAGCCGACAGTGGGTGCCGTGGAGGAGCGGCGGTGTGGTGACAGTCAGCGGTAGGCAACGATGGAGACGACTGGAAAGTCAGCTGACAATCTCACGTTGTGACAGTCTTGGAATATTAAACTGCTGTCTAAATCGTGTCGCCCCAGATGGTGTGGACACGTCTCCTACGTATACCTAGGGACACTCACCAGTACAACACGCATAGTTGGTTGGATATTTGGGCTTAGGGGCGCATCGACTGCGATGGTCATACAGCGCCCATTACGACACGCATAGGAGACATCCGTGATGTCTGTGGTATTTGGTGTTACTCAGAACTAACATGACCTTGGCTATGCCGATCGCGGTCAAGCTCAATCAATGGCTCGAAATAAAACGCTGGCTTGACTCATCACGCTACAGCTACAATTTCCCCCCAAAAAAATCCTACATTTTCCCCATCGCGTGCTGCGTGCACAGTGCCCAGCAACTAAACTCCCATAGACTGGAGGGTACCATCATAAGACGTTAAGACCAGCTCATCGAAAGACGTCCACAATATTACACACACAATGTGATGAAATGAGACAAATAGCAGTTATTGATAAAACCTTTCCACAATACTGTCAGAGTGGAGCATTACCAAAATAAGATGAACCAATGTACGTAAAGGCGTAAACAGTAAATCCATTGAAAAGACATCAATT
Organism: Ashinkailepas kermadecensis; assembly: GCA_034440615.1. NCBI lineage: Eukaryota > Metazoa > Arthropoda > Thecostraca > Neolepadidae > Ashinkailepas > Ashinkailepas kermadecensis. The sequence continues at coordinate 136,731 of JAOTOM010003854.1, forward strand.
CGAGAAGTCAACCAATCGAGGTCAGACAAACTTCGATTAGACGTTGGCTTCAGGGGGATTTTGGAATTGCAGGGTAGCTTGTGCACAGGACACCGACACACATATGTGGAGTATCTGATACTGATGACACTGAGCAGTAGATGACGTCTCAGCTGTTTGACCACCACTGGCCACATCACAGCCGAGAGAGCGGTTTCAGGCCACCAACGCCCACCGGCGGCCCAAATTGGCCGGTTATGAAGAGCCGGGCTTAAGGCGGATTTTTGGGTAATCTTTACCTTTCGGCCGACACATACTGCCAAGGTTAGTGATTTGTAAAGAGGTGTCGCATACATTGTCGCATATATTTCATGACGTCATGGCCGAAAATTTTGCTTCGGAGGATTCTGGTTTTCCGGTTAGGTTAGGTTAGGTTAGATTATATTATGCTATGATACATTTGTATATTATGCTACATTACCTTAGTCTAGGTTAGGTGGTAATCTTTACCGACACCCGACTCCTGTGACGTCACTGTTCCAAACTGTACACCTCTTTACAAATCACTAACCTTGGCAGTATGTGTCGGCCGAAAGGTAAAGATTACCGATTTTTGCTCCCAGGTATCGCATCTTCAGGAGCCAGCGATCCGATCTGGCGCAATGCCGAGTAAAAATTATGGCAATCAGTTATGGAAATCATCACAACAGTTGCAATAAAAATACTTTTTTTTCAGTGACGTTGCTTAATTCAGAAGAATTAAACATAGAGACGCCAGCAAACAACGATAAGATTACCAAGTTATGTGGAGACTACTCTCGCCAGTACCAATGTATGTGGAGACTACACTTGCCACCACGAGTTCGACACATGACTGCCGGATGACAAAATTAGCGCCATGTAAACTAGCCAGAACTACCGTCGAAACCTTTCCGGGGAAAGAGTAGATGAAATTACTACAAAATCATAAATATAGATGTCAACCACGTCCATGCACCAACATCTTGTACTCCCGACATGATCGCCTCGCTCAAACAATAAATACTGCCACCGCAACCTGCCAACAGCAGGCTGGGGCACCCACTGATTTATTTGGCTGCGATACCTGCGAGCATGGAAGTGGGAACACAAAATGGTCTAGTAAAATGATGTAAAACAATAATGCTCTGAACATTACTTACAGTCCACTTCGAAGCAACAAGTAGTTATTTTAAGTAACGTAACTACAGGGGCGGATGCAGGTAGACTCTAGGGGGAATGAGCCACCCCATACCCTTCCCCCCTTCCCAATGGAAGGTGGCGCCCCTCCGGCCGGGAAACGGCGTCCCTCCGGGAAGGCTAGAGTGCACCCCTCCCTCAATCAAATTTTTCAGCCAGAGGCGCCCATCTGAAAGGAAAGGCGCCACTTTAGTATGATCGAGTGCGTCCCTCCCTCGTATGTTCTGCCGGAGACGCTTCACCAGACAAAGTGTACAATTCCTGGATCCACCCCCGCATAACAATATATTCACCGATTCAAAATGATTATGTATTACTCTTCAATATAGTACGATTCATTTTCCCTTCATATTTAAAATATGTTAGTTAAAATCAATCTTCAATATATTACGATTCATTTTCCCTTCATATTTAAAATGTGTTAGTTGAAATCAAGAATGACGAAATTTTCAACAGGAAGGATCTCCAGCGGTTTGAACGGCAGCAGATTGCCGCTGTAAACGGGACTTAAACCACTTGTCAGCCGAAGTCGGTAGACTTCGGTAGATTAATAAGATGATGAATCGCGGTGACCCACGCATGCTGTATACATGTTGGACATGCTTACGCATGTCCAAGGTTTAAAACTTTGCAGTACAATTTCCGGAATTCGTGACGTATTTGCCCTATTCATGAGAACCGTGATTACTCATTAGTTAGTTATTTGAGTTTTAGGGCGCCTCGACCAAAATTGTGATCATTTAGCGCCCATAACGTTCATTTAACAAGCTAAAATCCTATCGTGTTACTGAGGTGAGTATATGGAATGGAATCCTATCGCTCTGAGGTATTTAAATATATTACCAGAATGAACTATTTCCGAGTCATCGGCTAGAAGTGATTACTCATTGCAATCCCCTCCATTCCAAAACCCAGTGACAGTCAACAAATGACAACAGCAGAAGTGTCGGTGGACCGGCTATTCCTAGAAATCAGCCGTGGCTGACTTCTGGTCTGATCCGCCTACTTCCTGCAGGAAGTACGAGCAAGCGGACCGAGTAATGCGTCACCACCCTTCGTCCAGACGGACTTCCAGTTGCTACCGGAAGTCGTCAGTGGCCACCGGAAGTCGTCACCACCGGAAGTCGTGTTGTCGCGGCGCACCCACCGTCGGGCAGCTTTTATTGGTGCTCTCAAAGCAAAACGTCGCACGGTTTGCCCTCTGAATGTCAACGGAGGTCACCGAATCTGGTTCGGCTCGCATTACCTTATGTATTTGTATATGTATATTATGTGTGTATGTGTACGATTGAGACCTAATTCAGCAACCAACTTACCACGGCCATCTGCAAATTAGCCAATATGTGAGCACTGAAATCGCTTGTTTTTTTGCACGCCTGGTGGCGATGTCACGGGAGCTGTCAAGTGTGGGGGAGGGGCAAGAGCCATGTTGAAGTCGGTTCTTCCCATGCAACGTCCACAGGGTCAATGTTACCTTGCCCAAGGTTGAGCAGCTGTCCCCTCTGTATTTATGTGTGCCTGCCTGCCTGACCCTTCCCTCAGTTCTGGCGCCCTTGCTTAGCTTCAACTTACTCGATATACTTACTCGATATACTTACTTACGATATACTTACTCGAGTACTCGATATGGTTCAGCTTGCAGAGCAGCATGCAACGAAAATGGGATGCCAATAAATGCTTGCGATCATGGGCTACACTTCTGTGCTTAATTTGCAGCTTTGCCTGGAATCGATTCGGCTTGCCATTCGGATAAGTTGGAGATATCCACCCCGTTCAGATTTGGTAAAACTTCATTCCTGAACAATTACTGCCTGCATGGAGGCCAACCAGGTACCGGTGGATTAGTCATGGGGTACGCAATGCGCTAGCTTTTGCCATGCACCTTTTGCCGTCGTGTCAATTCTTTACTACTCGATATTGCTCAATTCGGAAACAAGTGACGAGGGAGCACCACCAATCATAACCACCCACCTCTCATCGGAAAGCCGGTGAAATTTTCGCCGCGAATAGGCGGTAACGCGGCCACTTGAAATCTCAGAAACGACACCTGTGTGGTGGGGGCCAAGCAGCCTGCCAGGGCGGCCACTCACCTGCTTCTTGGGAGATCTGGTGCCGAACCTGCCGCACTTGGGCCGGTAGCGCTGCTCGCGACAGCAGACGTCGCCGTCTCTGCAGCCGCTGTCGGCCACCTCAGCTCCCGGGCAGGAGCCGGCCGACGAGCACGAACACCGCGAGCCTAGCCTGTCGGTGCTGATCAGCTCCACCTCGTCCACCTCCTCCGTGGGGAAGACGATCGGCCGGGCCGGTCGCTGGCCGAACCGGCGCTCGTCTTCGCGGCCGACCGCCACTGCGCCGGCAGCGGCGGTCGACTGGGCTGCGGCGCCGGTCGGCCTCGTCTGCGGCCCGCCGAAGCTGCCGAAGCTGCCGAAGCTGCCGAAGCTGCCGGTGGGCCCGACCAGACTGTCTGTGGTCGAACTTGCCGGTGGCGGCGGAGGTGCCGACGGTGACGGCGGCGGAGGTGCCGACGGTGACGGCGGCGGTGCCGCCGCTTCAGACACCGGGCCGCCGTGAAGCCGCATGTTGGCCTCGTCGCCCAGCTCCGCCAGCAGCGACGAGAACGGGTCCTCGTCGGTGATGAGCCACCACTTGTCGGGCAGAGCGTTGGCCGACGACGGCTCTTCGAACGGCGCCTGGGCGGCGAGAGCCACCACTAGCAGACACACCACACATGTACGTAGCGCGAGCATGATAGGCACACTTGACGATGAGCTGAGCCAACTGGAGAGGTAGCACCAGCCAACGCGGTGAAAATCAGCCGAGAAACAACGTGTCAAACCTCACTTCCCCACACGTTACCGCTGTCCCTAATACTCCACGAAGGACACGCTGTTTCCGTGCCTACCTCTCCGTCTGCTGGTCACCCTCGTTCCTCTCTGTTCCTGTACCGCGTTCGGTTCGCTCTGTTCTCCGGTCACGCCCTGTCCTCCTCCGTGCCTCTCTGTCTTTGGGCCACGTCGTGCTCTCCGTCTCCAGACGGCACCCGGTCACCGCCAGTCCTCGCCAGCTACTGACGCCGGCCGGCCGCAGCTCAGCGCCGCGCGCGCTCGCATCCTCAGCTTCCGCGGTCGGCTGGTTTCCCCTGCCGCGGTGACGTCACAGGTTCGGATCGTCTGACCAATCGTGTGCCCGGCGGCGGTTCCGGTGACGCTCGGCCGGCGGGCAGGTGGGCGGCCGGCGTTCAGTCGGCATACGGGCAGGCGGATCAGTCTTGAGCACAATGACGCGCTCTATCCGGATTTGGACACGAAGGATGCGCGGAGGCCGCGTCTGAATTCCATTATCAACACTCAGCGCTACGAGTTCAACGCTACGTGTGTCATGCATGCAGGGCGAACACTGCCCGGGTGCCCCCCGTGCCACCGCCAGTTCCCACACGCATGACAAACAAAGCTGTCGACTGCGCTGACGACTCTCCAGCATCGCATCGTTCGAGACAGATTTATGGCACTTGAGGTCGGATAAATACTGCGCGGGGATAGGCACACAGACCTCAAGTTTAGTGTTTATTGGTGTTTAGATCGCGATTGCGCATGACAAACGAACCATTGCCAAGCATGAGTAGCCAACCATGGCCAAGCATGAGTAGCCAACCATGGCCAGGCATAACTAGCCTACTGTGGCCAGGCATGATCAGCCTGCTGCAGCTCGGCATTGATCACGGTCACGAAGTGTTATATTGGGTGACGGTAAGGAAAATAAGACGCCGAGTCAACTCATCAAATGACGAGAGGCATCGATCATCAATTCACCGACAGCGGGATGTGGAAATTCTACAGATGATGCAACATCACGCACTTATTATTTCTTACAGCTTGAAGTCACAAGCAATTCATTGGAAGGATGATCTGGTGGCGATATGTCCTTGAACATAAAGATTAGCATCATTTTAGCGCATTGCAACATTGACATTTCTTGCTGTACCGTGGGAGGGGCGGGGGGTAGTTCTCGAGGTCCTTCCTTTGGGTATTTCGGCAGAGGTCAAGAATGTTTCTAGACTGCTACCTACGAGAACAAAACATGCACTTTCTGCTACCTGGGTCCGGCTTAAATGAACATACACTATTTTGTCACCATCCTTCCATTACAGCCGCCATGTTATGTGACCAGACAATGGAAAGATGTTACAATATTATATTACATACTAGGTCAGATTGCGCCGGCTACCGTCGGAATATTATAAAAGCGTTGTGCCCACCGCGCCCGGGATTCGACCGGCGGACCTTCTAATAATATTCCGACGCTGTACCAGCCTGCCACGCCGGCCGCGGGCGGCGGCGCTGAAATAGCCGACCCGACTGAACTGCTGGCGCAAGATAACTCAAGTAACGTTACCCAGACATTGGCGGTCGCGTTGGCGTTATTTGTTCCTGCACTATGGTTCTTTTGGGGTGTCTGCTGCTAGTTTTTCATTTATATGACCATAAATCAACTAATTATAGTTTAATTTATTATTTAAAGGCCTGGAAATGTATTATCATATGCAATACATGTTGTTTTATGTGCATACCACGCCCAATAACATAATAAAAGCTACCAGCACTGGTGAAGTACGCGTTGGCGATTCATCCTTCCCTATACAATGACATAGAGACGGGTCTTGGAATAATATGGTTCGTAAACGGATACTCAGCACCAAAATAGTACTGTATTAATTAAGCAACCAGTTAGTGTGGAACTGGTTTTTTAGTTTTTGTGGAAAGCATTCGTGACCAGTCACTTCTTTTTATTTCAATACGTCATGGATAAATTGCTACTTGAGTGAAATATTGAGGGCCAATCTTGCTACCTACCAGCGTAGGCAAGTTGGCGAGTTTCTTGACCTCTGTATTTCGGTTTAACGACCGTATGACTGCACACAGTGGCACAACACTCTCACTAGCTTCCCACGAATCTTGTTGGCGTCTCGTACACATTTAATTTCAACTTCATCAGTAGGTTGACCTGTGACGGGTCAAAGTGCATAATGTTGCACAATGTTCGATGTGTCACCAGACCGAGTAGTTGCAACGTACCAGCACCAGACGTACCAGCTCCAGACGTACCGGCACCAGACGTACCGGCACCAGACGTACCAGCACCAGACGTACCGGCACCAGACGTACCGGCACCAGACGTAACAGCACCAGACGTACCAGCACCAGACGTACCGGCACCAGACGTACCAGCACCAGACGTACCAGCACCAGACGTACCAGCACCACTGACTCCTATCTGTTCCCTTCATCAAGACAAACGACTCTGCTGTCTCTAAATGTTGGTTAAAGTGACGTTTCTGACCTGAAGTGAGGTCAAGTTGGGCTTCGTTTCGTAATTAGTGTGGAAAATTGGATTCGGGGTGCTGAAATGTAGCTTAATACTGAAAAAGATAAGGAATCATGGCGCAAACATTCCGGAATAAAGCTTCTCAAAAGGTCAACACCGGATGAGGTCAGATATTTTGTATATTCTACACAGTGCCATCGTATACAGAACGATCCTGTTCATCGTGAAATCGCATCAGAGTTCGGTTGGAACACCACTCGATAGTCGTGCAACATGACATTGTATGGCCAACCAATCACCTGAGATGAGTTGTCTTATCCTGCGATTGAAACGTATTTGAGCTGGTTGACCACTCAAGGAATGTATTTTTGAAACCGCGCATAATTCAACGAAAGGTAAAGTGAACGTTGTGTTACTTTATAATTCCCCAGCGTAATCCAAGATCAGGAACAAGGTCAGAAACTAGATATCCTACAAAGATGTTTCAGCCGATGACTGATTTGCTTTGAAACTAAGCTTGCTTGGTTCAAAAGTAATGTACCCTGAATATTCAAGCTTCACTTACTTTCCCTAGTGGCCTTATGGCGTGACCTTACGAGACCCTAAGATTTTCATATATGAATCAGGTGTACGCGTTTGCTTCACGTGTTCTGTTGAAAGGATCCAACCCATATATATATATATATATATATATATATATATATATATATATATATATATATATATATATATATATATATATGTATATATATATATATATTCACGTTTACTAAGTCGTTCCATGACATGTAGTGCATGCCACCGGATTCATTTATCGTGATCTTTAGGGGCCTCAGCATTGTCGGATAGGAAAAAAAGATGTTGTGACATGCACTACGAGATACAGTGGAGGCTTGTCAGTATCATATTCCTTGTATCTCAAGCATATATAGTTTGGGAGTTGATTTTCCAGCCTGATTCTGACCCAACCTAACCTACCCTGTGCTGATCCTGTACTTAATACGATGAAGGTAGGTCATTAGTTTGGAAGCGTGTATATCGATGCCGGCGTCTATTTACACAGATACTCCCCAGTGTGTACATCAACGGAGATCTGCGTCGATATACACATATACCTCCACCCGTGTAGATCGATGTCCGCGTAGGTTTACGCCAATGAACAGCTGTGTGTAAATCGACGCCTGTGTCGATTTACACCAATACGTTCCCCTGTGTACTAACGCACACCAGTGACGTCCCCTGTGTATATCAAAGCACACCAGTGACGTCATAGATCGTACGGATTTTAAAACTGGTGGTGGTTGCCCGGGCCGCTAGACTGCTGGAACAAAGAAGAGCGACTGCGAGTTGGTGGGATTTTTCAGGGGTTTTAAGGAGGATGAAAACCGCTTCCAAGAATTTCAGAGGTGCTGGAGTACACTAGACGCTGGGTTGCTTTGATTTGCATAACTGGTGAGAATAGTTTGTCGCAATAACTGGTGAGAAGAAGAGGTTGTCAGGATTGTTTGATACGTCAAACGGCTGGAGACGCCGGCTTAACCCTTAGCCTGCCGGAGTGTGTAAATCGAGTAACTTTCTGCACAACCCATGCCTGCCGCAATCGAGTGACTTTGTGTAATAGCTTCTACTCGTGCCGTGGGCTGGACTGGACGGTTCGCTTTGTCAGGGACCGGTGAGCGATGGGTTGGCGGCACCATTCATGGCGGGCCTGACTGGTGGGGTCAGAAATCCATCACATCATTTGGCAGGGGGAATTTGGATCGTGTTCCGGCATGATTCTCATTGAAAATGACGGCTCTCTTCCATTCATGCTTGTGAAAGGTGCGTCCAACTCATCAAGACATGTCATTTGATATAAAGCATTATATAAATAATCCTGCATACGCATTCATATTCTGCACATTGTGTACTTGTTTTCCGACTTACTTATGTAATGTTGCGTATGCCATGGTAGGTCTCAATAAGAAAAGGTCAAAGCGCCTCTATCTCAGACTAATGCATTTCTTGTGAACATGATAATAGGTACAATATTACCTTTTAAGTTCCCTATGAAAGATCCATTGCTTCGAGTTGTACCCACTCACCATAATATTGAAGAGGTCGTGTTCGGCCTGGCTGAATTGGAGGCGAGAGCCTGTTTACCCCGAGATTAGCATCACTCTAAATTAATATATATATATATATATTTATATATATATATATATATATATATATATATATATATATATATATATATATATATATTGCTGGTTGAAGGTCACTGCACCTTTGCTGTTTATTAGTTTCTTTATTATGGCTTCGACTCTTCTTATTATGGATTCTTCTTACTATGCAGGTAGTGCTGCAGGCACCTGTCGTAGAGGGCCCCGCACTCTACGGTCGATATGTTGACGATATTTTGCTAGACGTGCGGGACATAGAGCTCTTGTCAGAGCTGAAGTCAAGGCTAGAGGAAGTTTGGGGTCTAGACTTCACTATGGGGTTGGGCATCGAAGACAAGATACGTTTTTTGGATGTGTCCATCGACGGTAGTAGTGGATTATTTGCAACTAGTGTCCATTGTAAGCCCACAGACGTCGGACGTTGCGTTAATGGTAAAAGCCACTGCCCTGATAGATATAAAGACAGCGTTATCAGCGCGTATGTGAATAGGGCGATTAGACACTAGTACCTGGCAACTAGCGCACACAGAACTACGCAGAGTAAAACAAATGCTCGTCAACAACTATCCGGTGCTTACCATCGACAAGCATATCAGAGACGCCGTCACTAAGTACATCACAGCCCAGTCCCGTCCCCCAACACAGGGCACCACATACAAGCTGTTCTACAAAAATAGTATGTCCCCTGCTTACCTGACCGATGAAGAGGTGCTTCGAAGCATTGTGAAGTCACTGTAATCCTATTGTCCCTGACGATGAACTAAAACTAGTCATTTTCTATAAGAGCTCCACCATGCGTTCACTCATTATGCAAAACAACCCATCTTGTGACAAATCACCGCTGAAACAGTCCAATATAATCTATCAATACAAATGCACTATTGGAGACTGCGCTCCGTTCAGATAGCAATTACATTGGAATGACAACAACTGCACTCAGCAGGCGTATCACCATGCATTTGCAGAGCGGTGGTCCACAAACGCATACGAACATATACCACGACACACGCCTCACGAGACAACAAATAGTTGACAATACCACTATCATCACCAAATCGCACGAGCCAAGATGCCTTTCCATACTAGAGGCCATATATACGCGAAAGAGACCCGACTATAAATCGGCAGGTCAATGCGCGAGGTACTCTGTCGCTGTATGACTGATCACCCCCGGGGCCAAGGTGATCGATTGTGACCCTAAGGCCAAAATAGGGAGTGTGTTTGGCGTGGCCTTGTGAATAGCGACCAACATTGCGGTTATTCTTCTGCTGTGTGATGTCACCCAAATATGCTTCGCAAGCTCATTTCCCAGTGTGTTGGAAAATGAACTGACCGATATGTACTGTGGTAACCTAATTATTGCGAGTGAACGCTTACGCATACTAGACGACACTCGCATTCGAATTCTATATATACGCGACTTCGACTCTTGTACCTTCACTGTGACCAGTGTAAGTTAAACGTATTACCTGTGTGGTTTCGTTAATAATTTGCGTTTGTTCCTGATGATGTCATGTGAAATGACGATACGTCGACATGGAGGAAATAAACTATGCGTTCTTTAAGCCAGATATCTTTACTCATTATGAGCTTTGGCGCCATTTTGAGTCAACACCAATGCGAACACAAAACCATAATAAGAAGAATCGAAGCCACATCAAAGAAGCTAATAAACAGCAAAGCCGCAGTGACCTTTAACCAGCTATGCATGTTAAACAATCTGCTTCCAAACTACACGAATATACATATATATATACTTGCAGCATAAAATTGACATCACCTTCTCAACTTGTCAGTGAGCGGCTCGGCGACGGTGCGCAATTTGTTGGCTAGGAAGTGAGCTAAATGTAGATCGAGTGTGGAATGCGAAATGTCTATTATAATGTATATATATGTATGCTGTCAGTCTAATCCCCGGAATCCGTCAATGATCATGCTGCCGTATACCTATGTTTCAAGGCATGCAGTTTATACAGTTCATAAAGTGTTAAGGCTTAATAAGGGCCACAGGGGCCCATCCGGGTTAAGCTTATCTAGCAAAGTTACCAGAAAAGTACATGCTCACACCCCAATCAATTCATTACCTCAAGTTCCAAGGGAATTATATATCCCAGCCTATCACCATTCACCTGATATTGCATAACAGACTCAACAATTCCAAACTCCTCCAATCATGTCCCATTGTGCTACCATAGCCAATCTCATCAGTATCACATCCCGAAGTAAGGTGCTGAATCCTCAGCTAGGTACACCCTATATAGTATAATATAATATTAGTAGTATAATATACCCTATACAGCTAGTATAATCATCAATGTGATTGCATGATCAAAAACATAAGGGCCCTAGTTTCAACAATAGCACATGGACCAATATCCCCCCACTCATCAATGTCTTTCTACCTTACCTATCCAGCCCTATTCACTTGTTCTCATGTAACAACTTTGACTTGAGGGCCCTACCAATAATTGTCAGACTCCGTCCACGCCCGCCTAAATGGGCCCGTACAGTGCATACCCACTTAGCTTAGATATCACACCGTCCACCACCTCTTAGAACTCAAAAACAAGATTTTGCAACCTAAAATAGTTGTCCACCATATTTTTTAATACATTCAATGAGGGACTCCCCACAACATCAGCAGGCATGCTATTCCACTGATCAACAGTCCTTTGACTGAAGACCTGTGGTCGCTTAACTGTCCTACACCTTGGTTTGTCTAACCTGAATTGATGACCCCTATGTGATAGTCTAGATAGAAGGGCATCATTCAGATTGACCTGATCTAGCCCTTTAAAATAGTGCGCATTTCAATCATATCCCCCCTTAATCTCCTATACTTGAGTGAGTACATATATAATGCGATAAGCTTACCCCATATTATAAGTTACCTAGTCCACTGATGAGCCTAGTGGCTTTGCGCTGCACTCTTTTTAGCATATCTATATCTTTTTCTAAGTAGGGGCTCCATGCCTGTACATAATATTATAAGTACAGCATTTTCATCACTTATTTGCTCTTATACCTCACACTCCTATTAATGATTCCCAACATTCTGATTGCCTTACTCCTAGCTGAGACACATTGTTTGTCTGCTTTAAGATCATTTGAAACTAACACAACTAAATCTCTTTCCTATTCAATGACATCCAATTTCTCACCTCCCATTCAGACTTGTGCTCAAAACGTGTTGAATCGAGAATCGACTCATGAATCAATCGGTTTTGGACGAGTCGCGAGTTGAATCAATTCTTTTCCCCAAAATATATCTTGAGTCGTGAGTTGAATCACATCTTTCTAAAAAAAATGAGTCGTATCATGAGTCAATCATTCAAATCACAATGGGTCATTTGAGTCTTATGACTCAAATGCAAGTTATGAACAAATGATATAAAGCATGTATCTTTGTGAATGGTATGCCATGACACAAAGTAGGGAGTAAAAACACAGCATAATTATGAATGCTTAGAATTACAATTGCTGTACAATGTACAACACAATACGTCTATCGAATAAATTATTTTTGCTATAACTTTGTTTTCACATCACATTATGCATATAATATATATATATATATATATAAGATGCTTAGACATCAAAACATCTGTGAAATAAATTGCTTTTGCTATGACTTTGTTTTTACCTCACATTATATATATAAGGTGAGTTGAAAACAAAGTTATAGCAAAAATAAGTTATTAAACAGACATTTTGATGTCAAAGCATATTTCTATGTATCTAATTAAATAAGGGAATTATATATATGTACATATATATATATATATATATATATATATATATATATATATATATATATATATATATATATATATATAGTCTGTTTGAGTCGTAAGTCAAATCATGCTTTGTGAGCTCTAAGTCTGAATTGAGTCCAATCAGATCTCAAGATCTATGAGTCACATGTGAGCCGACTCCAAAAATTTGAGTACAAGTCTGTTCCCATTTTATATCTGAAAGTCTCACCTCCAGACCCAAGATGCATAACCTTACATTTATCATAGTTGGAAGACATCTGCTATTGATTAGCCCACTTTTTTGGGGTGCTCCAAGTCTAGTTGAATATTGCTAGATTGCTCACTACTGTTGGCGACTCCTACCAATTTGGTGTCATCAGCAAATTTGGACACCTTTTTCCTCAGTCCTGCCTCAATTTTATTCCCAAAGATGATAAAGAGAAGTGGCCCTAGAACATTATATTCCAACATATATTGTGGCATTACGCGGAGTAAACTATCTCGTAATGGTTACCGGTCCGTGGGTGAGAAAAACGAATGTTCTAAAGGCATTGAACGACGAGCCGATAACTGTCCCCCTAATTGTCGTCCGCATTGCGTAATCTTCTTGTACCCACATAGTTACAGCGGTACGATACAGAACTACAAAGATGATTGTCCAATTGGTGTGTTGGGTCGATATATAGGCCTCAAAATGAGCGAATGTTTTGATTGTTGATGTGAGTTGTATGTCATAGCTAAGAGTATATTCAGATACGTTGGAATGGTAATGGCCGGCACGCCTGCTCCGACATATATTGTGGCGAGTCTTGAAAATGTCCCGACTGGAGTCGTGAGAAGACCCACGACCCAAACCAAGCATATTTCAATGCTGACAATATCCGTTGGAGTCGTCGCAGTGATGTGGCGTGCAGGTCATTACTATTTCAACATATTACAATGCCGCCGTACATTCAGCACGTTTTCCGAGAACAATTTTCAGATACCTTGGAATGCTAGGTGAGTCGAATCTGCACATTCCGCACCCTCAGCTACGGCACCTAGCAAATAAATAACATGGGAATCAGGCTTTCAAAATCAGCATTTCGCTTCAATATGCAACAGTTCCGGAAATTTGCAGCTCCGTTCTGGGCTCGATCGCTAAGCGCCGTGCTGGTCAATGTCATGCCTGCGGCCAGCCCGATCCTACCGACCGCCACCACGCCACGGAACGTGGCACCCTCCGACCACCGAACCGGCGCGAGGGGATCAGGTGTCAGACCGGAGGGGAGGTCTGACAGGTGATCACTCTTTCAAGATATGGCAATGGGCAGCCCGCCGGGGACTCCGAGTTACACACTTGCGGCAGTACAGACGAAATTCGACAGACCGGCTGTGGCAGATTTACACCAATACGTTCCCCTGTGTACTAATGCACACCAGTGACATCCCCTGTGTATATCAAAGCACACCAGTGACGTCATAGATCGTACGGATTTGAAAACTGGTGGTGGTTTCCGGGGACGCTAGACTGCTGGAACAAAGAAGAGCGACTGTGAGTTGGTTGGATTTTTAACGGGTTTTAAGGAGGATAAAAGCCGCTTCCAAGAATTTCAGAGGTGCTGGAGTTCTCTACACGCTGGGTGGCTTTGATTTGCATAACTGGTGAGAGTAGTTTGTCGCAATAACTGGTGAGAAGAAGAGGTTGTCAGGATTTTTTATACGTCAAACGGCTGGAGATTGTATACGGCTGGAGACGCCGGCTTAATGTAATTAAGAACAGGCCTGGTAAGTGCGTAGGTAGGTAGGGTGATCAGCAGTTTTAGTACTATGAAGGGCTGCTTTCAGGGATGGGAGGCAATGTACCTACTAGGTACCTATTGGGTGCTGAACTGGGGTTGTATGGACTGATTTTTGGGGGTAGCTTTGATTTTGGTGGCATTTGATTAATTTAACCAGCATAACATGAGAAAGGTTCTCCTCAGGAATTTTAGAATGCTGGACCAACTTCGATGGATGTGCTGGTTTGTGGTGATTTAGGAGATATTTGCATTTGAACATTCATTTTTTCCATTCAGAACATTGCCTTCTCTTGAGCATTTCCTTAAGTTCTTGGATTTGAAGGTTGAATGATGCCATTTGCAGGCTTCTGGCTTCGAAGCTGAAGCCACCACAATGATATGTAGCTGACGCATTGTAAGCTTGAAGGTTGGCACTGCGAAGCCAAAACCAGTGGCTTCAAGTTTTTAAAATGTGACGTCTGAAGCCAGTGACTTCCAAATTTGCTGGGCAGGCCGGTCTGCTTGCTGTGCAGGTGGGTCTGCTTGCCAAGCAGGCTGGCCTGCTTGCCAAGCAGGCTAGTCCACTTGCTGGTCAGGCCGGCCCACTTGCCGTGCAGGCTGGCCTGCTTGCCAAGCAGGCTGGGCAGGCTGGCTGGCCCACATGCCAGCCCGGCTGGCCCGCTTGCCGGGCATGCTAGCTGGCTTGCCAGGCATGGCATGCTGGATGTGACTATTCAGCTGGATCTCTTGATTTTTGTGAGATGATTATTATCCTGTTTGATTCTGAAATGGGTGAAGGTAGTGATTACCATTGCAACCTTCCAGCTCCAGCTATCGCCACAGCTCCGACTCTGGTGCGGCGTCTGTCGGCCAGCCGTGCCGAGACGACCTGCACGTGCTGCACGTGCGGCTCTGTCGCGCCACCTGGACAGCATCACCGACCTGCACTTGGCCGTGCCGGACTCTGCCGTCTCTGCCTCGTGCCGCCCTCCAGGTGTCTGATCTGCTGGAGCAGTATCTGACGGCGGAGCGGCTGTCCGGCGAGAGCCAATGCCACTGCGAGCGAGATTATCGCCGGTTCTCGCCGGTTGTCTGGCGAGAACCAATATCACGAAAACAAATTGCAGAATCCATTGAAATCAGGAGCAAAAGTCACCCCTAAGCACAATGATAACTTCATGGACCCTCCTAAAACCAGTTCCCTATACAGCATGACACTGCATACTCACTTGCACTCGCCGACTTATTCGCTTCGTAATCACCCACCGGCACAATCACTCACCCATCATTCACGAAGAAGTTCACTCACTCGCCCAGGTACGCACTCACGCACCAACTCGCCACTCACTCGTACACTTACTCACTCACTGACGTATTCACTCGCTCGTTCAGCCACACACGCGAACATGAGTGCAGTAGACGATGACGCATCATGGATATGCAGGTATATAGTCTATATGGGAGATATATAGGGAAGTTGTCTAGGGAAGCCACGAACATGATTACTCTATTAGGGTCGCAACGCATGTACTTGTTGCAATGTCCATCGCTATGTTGGTATTTAAATACGGCCGATACTTGGACTTCAGTGAGAATTTAAACCCTTTCGTCAATATTGGTAGACGACCTGATACATAAAGCATGTGCTACAATTCCTTTGCTTAAAATGTCTCGGTATGCACTCTGTCTCTGAAGAAGGGCCATGCTCGAAATATATTACACCAATTTGTGATTCTATTTTACTTAATATTAGCATTTGGTTACTTTGTATAATCGTCTTTAATTCAACAATGTTCAGTACAGCTATCCGCAACATTATCAACTGTGATACTTTGTCCAAATTGTTTCCTTTTCTGAGCTGGACATCAGGTATTCCGTTCCCCAGTGTATATACGTGGAGTGAAAGCATGTTATGTCTTTGAGCATACCGCATGTTTCATGAGCCCAGTTGCCAAGCATGCTGTTGCAATACATTGTTATATTGTTTTTTAGACAGCCGGTGTTTTCAATCGGCGTTTGGCGACGGTATTATCGACACAGTATAGATAATTATTGGGATGTGGTCTCAGCCACCACATTATATGGTGGTCCCTTCACGTTTTATTTGCACCTGTCCATTGCCTCAATGCATTGGTGTCTAAATCATTTTCAGAAATCAACATCCTTGGAAGCAGAAATGTGTTACCCTAAATCAACATCTTGGTGATCAGGAATATGTTACCGCAAATGAGTCTGGCTCCGTTGATATGCATCTCCAACTGAACCCATAACGTTCCGCTCCTGTCCGGCTGCCATAGCTCCGAGGTAGAGGGACAAGAAGGGCGTTTTTCGATTTTTCGATTCACTGTCCATTGCATAATTATCAATTCTACGAGGTTTTGATGGCCACGACTGACATGCAACGACCCCAGCCACACCTGGCATGTAAAAGGAGGGACGCGTTCCTCAAACCATTAAATTTAGCGCTGCGTCAACGTTCACTGGTAAGTATCGATATTGGACTTAGGGAAGACGAGCCATCTCAGTCTACCCGCCCCTTCAAGATTCGTCGCGCCCCCTTGATTTCCATCGCTTGAAACATATGTGAAAATGCGCTTCTTGCAACATGGGCACCGTGTGGTGACAGTTTCTAAGCATAATTGAAAGGTTACGGAGGTAGAACTTGAGAATGATTCATGGGGTGGGGATGGGGAAAGTGCTCCCAAAGGTATGGAAAGCCACCTCTGGAAGGAGAATACGGATTGAGAGCCTGGGATCTTACAGCCTGCTGGAACTTCGGGGGGGCGGGTGCAGGGTCCTATGTTAAGAGTATAAACTATCCAGCGGGGGAGGGGGAAAATCTCCCAAAATAGACTGATTTACCAAAATACCCACTAGGTATTGCCCTGTGAGATATGCATCTCCGTTCATGGCACCGTACTTCACAGTGAAGGGGATGTCCTGGTCAGGGGCACCATGGTCGGCAGGTTCCAATGAAAAATCCTGGCTCGGACGATGAATGCACGCCTATTAACCTTTCCGTTGCTTACCACGGAATCCGCTCGATGTGTACATTGAGCACGAATTTGGCATGGGATGGGAGCGACAGGAAGGTTTGAAGGTGATTTTGTTCCATGCAACACCATAATTTGCATACGTTAAGTTCACTAGGAGTGGTTAAACTTCACAAAACATTTGGCGGGGGACGCATCCCCTTCGTCGCCACGCCTATAATGACGCAGATGGGAAAGGTCGTTTTGATCCTATTAATTCCAGACAAAGCCCATTGCGCCTCATATACTCAACATCAACAACATTCGTGTGGCATATTCTGTACCCCCCCTCCCCCCCCACAGAGGTGAATGCAGAGTGCACTTGGGGATGTGCCCCTCCCATGGAAATGGGTGGCACCATTCCGGCCGGGAAAAGCGCTCCTTCAGAAAGGCTCGAAGGCACCCTTTCCCCCTGAACGATTTTTTTCGGCCGAATGCCCATTTCACAGCAAAAGCATGCTCAGCATGCAGCATTAAGCATGTTCGACCCACCCCCGCTCAACGACGCCCCTTCAAGGAAATGGCTCCTTCCCGATGACACTTCTTGAATCCACCCCTTGCTGTCCCTCGGCTCATTCTCCACCCATGTGACAGCGCTCCTTCCCAGACATGCTACATTTCCCATTGCTTGAGCCAAGACTCGATATTTCTCACCAATCCGGGGGTGGAGATCCTTATATTCAGGACATATTTCCACATTGAGTAAAGAAAATGGCCAATTATCACTAGCAGGGTGCGAAAACGTGGGTCCGGACACCCCCCCCCCCCCCCCCCCGATACACCTGGGATCTCCAGTTATATGGCTTAGCATTATTGGGAGGATGGGATGCTCGAAAGACTCATGGGATTTTGGCCCCAGTAGAACTGCGCTTAGCCTGTAAGGCTGCAGAGGAACAATCCGCTGTGTATATCGACGCAACCGCTTTTTACATTTTCGCAGTTTTGCACAGATACCGACATGGTGTATACTCATGGGTGTTGTATTGTATACGTTTGATGGGCATGTGCCTATCCCAATAATGTAAAGTTTTCACATGGGACCCAAGGGATGCGCCTGCAATCCATTTGGGCTCGTCCATTGCATCCATGTCATTCCTCCGCCCCCCCCCCCATACATTTTCAGTTTCAGAAATGAACGCCCCTGTCGCATACGTATATGTACACCTGGACAGTTCCCCGTGTATATCGCCGTTGGAGTATTTTGGAGTGCGTAGGCTTACACAGGGATCGAATTTTGTGTATATCGACGCACGCGTATGTCACGCGTACGTAGATTTACACAGGCATGGGCTTCTGTGTAAATCGACGCACGCTTTGTTCACGTCCGCGTAGATATACACCAGTGCCGCCTCCTGAGTATATCAGCGCCTCCCTGCGTCGATTTACGCAGGAATCCCATTCTGTGTATATCGACGCGCGCGTATTTCACGCATGCGTAGATTTACACAGGCATGGCCTGTGAAAATCGACGCACGCATATTTCACGTCCGCGTAGATATACACCAGCGCCGCTGCCAATTAAGAATGGCCTTAACATGGTCTTAGCATTTGACCACGCTTTCACTCTGAATGGAGAGAGACATACATATGCTTCTGTAGGGGTGGCGGCTTTGCCGTCGGTGGGGTGTGGGGGTGGTGGGTTCGGTGGTGTGGGGTGTTTTGTGTTTTGGTGTGAAGCTTTGCTGGGTGTGTGAAGAGTAATGCTAACCAAGCCTAAACTCAACTGAAACTGACTGAACTACTTGAGGGCTGGTCTTATCTCGGACTGAGCTAATTCACTCCTTTGCTGATTGTGCCTATGTCGGGGGGGGTTGTGCTGTGTTTCCCCGCCACCTCCACCACACATTCTCCAAACCCCAGCCGGCTTGATGTTGTTTGAGCTACCGTCCCTAACACGAATTTATATGTGTGCGAGGTCCAAGTTTTGGGAACACCATATAGGTAAGTGAGGGCCTCTAGCAACATTAGAAAGAATACTTTGTATTTATCAAATTAATGAGAATGTAATTTGTCGTGGTTTGAATGACTTGTCCCGAGTTGGGACTTTTGGATGCTAATAGTAGTATAATTGTGTGGAATGTACCACACGAAAGAGGTGCCTGTGATAAGCCCCAAGCGGCTTCCGCTGGTCCTTAAAGCTACCTACCCACATTCATTCTCCTCAGTCACTTCACATTCGCTCGTCCCATTCATTCTTTCCATATTAATTAATAAATTGCTTGGTCACCAAATCCCCCCCCCTCAGTGGTACACAAACACATATATCGACAGACCATTGCTCTATTTTTGATGGTATATTGGATGAATATGTAAACCTTTCACTGCCAATCATAGCCGGTCTCGCCATTATTGACGGCGTTCCTCGCCTGGATACGGTCTGAATGCAACGAGCGGCTCATCGTACTGGCTCCGAGGGCTTATACAAGTGCTCTGGTGTCTTCGACCAACCTACCTAGCCTTAAAAACAGTCGATGCCGCACCGGACCTTATTCGCCGTACACTTGCGACCTGGCCTATTTATCCATGGGTGGGCACGGATCCCTACCACGTTGGGCACGTCCCCTGACCGTCTATATATCCTAGCCTGCCCTACCCTTTCAGCCTCTGGGCTTGCGGCACGCCAAACCTGTCCGTACGTTCCCCCGAAACGCTATACAGCTCCGTGCCCAAACGTGTAGCGAACGGGGGCGGACTAACGACCATGCAGTATTTTGCATTACCCTATTGTCCGGCGCCAAACTCGACGGACGCAAGGTGGTGCCTCCCTTATGGCCCATCCCATCTGCATGCTATGCCCGCCCCCATCTGCGCCCCTGGGTCACAGAGGCCAGCGGGATTTCGCAGTCAAAGATCCAGAGCATGTGAGCAAATGCCCCCGAATTGTCCGTTCATCGTACCCTCTCGCAATTCAACATCATCCAAACGCAGGTCATATATATAACAACATTAATATTCTAGACAATTTAAACTGGCTTAAACACTTATTACCATTACCCAGGAACGTTCAGGCCATAGGAGGAAGGCTCGCAGGTCGGCTGCCTCGCTTATACATTTACTTCCTACAGCATTGGTGCCATTCAGCTATGGACGTAAATATCCTCCCCTCCGTCCACCTGGTCGCTGAGGTATTTACTACGCTACCGTTAGCCTGGGAGGATCGTAACCTGACGTCATCCATTGCGTTAATCCCCACGGGGGTTCACTAACTGCTGTCGGTACTCGCTCCATCGGAATTTGACCTATATGTTATTTGTTGTTAAAATGGTTACATCACTTGAATGCAAAGCTGAAGGGTATCCCTTGAGGTCATGCAAAGTTTGGATTGACGAAAAGGGTTGCACCACGGCAGGTGGACAGCTATAACATTATTGTTTGAGCTCCTGTTAGTCTAAAGGCCGAGTTTATTTAGACGGGGAGAGGAAGACGGGAATTGTTGCAAGCATAATTGTACTGTACTCCATGTTTCACTTTACCCGATCCAGCTCCCCTGCTGTTCCTGTCCATCACTGCCGACTGCTGCCACATAAATTATATAATTAATATAATATATTTACATTTATATACACTGCACCTCATTACACCCACGCACTTCTTACACGCACACTACTCGCCATCTCCCACATCTCCTTCCCTGCGCGCGACACACTTCCTCCCCACCCTGAATTTGTACTATTTGGTCCCTCCCATAAAACAGGTCGCTCCTTTCAGCTGAGTTAATGAGGCTGAGGAGGCAGAAGCTGCGTGATAGAACTTAGGTTCGTCCGGCAAGGTTTGGGAAAGAGGAAGACATGTCAGACGTACGACACTCACATGCGCGATGGTCGTCGCCCTCCAGCCGTCGTCACTCTCCACCCCCGTCACTTCACGTCACACTGCCCTCATTTACACTGTCGTACCATGAGTGGGTCCTTCCTGAGTTTCCGTTCCATCCGCCCGTATGTCTGAGTGTGAGAGTCCGAGACAGAGAGAGAGAGAGAGAGAGAGAGAGAGAGAGAGAGAGAGAGAGAGAGAGAGAGAGAGAGAGAGAGAGAGATTGCCCTTCTGTCAGGCTGCCTGATTTTCTTCCATTCCGTAGCTCCGCCTCTTCTAATTTCTAGCCACTCCCAGGGCTTCGGATTGGGTTCTTCCTCTTGATTGGGGGGAGTGCATTTTTTATTCCCCTTAGGCCGTGTGTATCGTGAAGCCGCCTGGGGCTGTCAGGATGGTCTGTAGGTCTGGAAATTTCCACTGAGTTTTCACCGGGGTCACCGATCTCGCAGCTGGCCGGGGACCCTTCTGTTGTTTTGGCTCAGACGCGAGGCTGATGTTGTTCTCGATGCCGCCTTTGATTGGGACACGTACTTAGGGTCGGGTCCGGCTGCGTTTCAAGGCCAGTAATGAGAAGGGAGGGAGAAGGTGGCCGGGATCTGGCCGGGCGTCTTGCGGCTTGGTCGGGTGGGAAAATATTTAAGGCTTTGTACCGAAAGAATGTAAGCCTCATTACACTTCCATCTATAGCAACTGGGAAACTTAACCTTACGTATATAATACCCTGGTTCGAAAACTAGCCGTAAAACAGTATTTTTCACCATCCTGGGTTTTGTCAATTGTGGTGATTGTCCAATCGAAAGCTAAACACCTGTCGTAATCCCCAGGCCTGTAGAGTCTGCGTGCGGCGACCCAATTGGCAAACTCTCGTGGTTTCTGGGGCGCATAATCACACAGCTTTTACCATCTATGCCAGCCCATATGACCAATGCTTAGCAATGCCTGGGGAGCGTCCGAGCCCAATTTACGTACAGCCTGTCGAGTGGCACAACTGGTTTCCAATTGATGTAACTATAACCTAGGTATATGGCAACATTCCGATAAATTAAATTGCCACGTGTCGACGACAAACATGCTGGACATCGCATAGCTGCACTCAACATGTTCCGGTTAGCAATAGTCGACAAAAAGAAACCGTGACAACGCTCCATGGTACACAAATCAGTGAGATTTGGAGAACAGTATTACCAGCAGACCGAAGGCAGTACTGGCAGCGCAAAACAGCGATAATAAGCCGTATTGCTCCCGCTATTGCTATCATATTTATGGATATCGTGATTGTCATCTGCAAAGGTGGGTGCTGGTTGCCATGACTACACGGCTACATGGTGGCACAATTGCAACGACGTGGCTCGCGCGGTGCTGGTCACGATAATATCACACATGGATATGGCTATCAAAGCCCCTCCCCGGTCGGCGAAATATACTGGATTTTCTGATTCCTTGTCGAATTGAAGCGTCACCGGCATGAAGTTAATTTCTCCTACACTGACAGCACCCCTCGACACCCTTCTCACAAAGCTATCGTTTTACACTCGTCACGAGTCTTCGAGAACGCCACGAGTTCTCATTGAAAACGCCACGAGTTCTCACGGTTCTCATTTGAGAACTTGTGGTGCTCGGACGAAGCCTTCCAGTGGTCTTCGAATCTGCCCGTAGTTCTCAAATGCTTGTGAGTGTAGTTGCTCTATATGTCTGCTCAACATGCTCACTATTAACAATGCGCTAAGGCAGCTAAAAATGTTCTCATCTCGTAATGCTGCCATCGCTCCAACCGCACCCATTTTTCAAATGCTAGAGCATGCCACTTTTTAGCATGCCAACTGGGTGGGAATTTCTCGCCCAGCTCCTTGGTTTTCCCACCCAGTCATTGTGTCCATTTTGCACTGCACCTCTACATTGTCCCAGTAGTATTGGTGAAATGTGTCCGTTTTTCCAGCATATATACTAGTTTTCCGATCTGCCCACCGAGTGATTATCCACTACAGATTGTCCGGCACCAGAGTAAAAACATATTTAACGAATGTTGGGAATTTCCGTACAACATCGCTCGGCACGCAGTGACGGCCGTCTCCTGCACCCTGGCGTGTCGGTCGAGAGCCACAGTCGGCGCCAGGCTATCCTCCGACTGGCTCGCCTTGAGCACCTCTCGGCGGGCTGCCGCCAGCTGGGTACACCGCCGTGCTCCAGGTGTGGGTCTGCTCGGAGACACGCGCGTGAGGCCTCCCGTGGCGCGGCGGCGGCTTATCTCCACCCACGGCTCCACACGAACGTTGGTCGGCAGTTTGGCAGACGAGTGATCGGCACTGGCGATAATTAGCCCGCCGTCTGGCGGTGGGGAGGTGGGGAGGGGAAGCTGGCTTAGGGAGCTGCTAAGCCGACCATCTTGACGGTGGGGAGGTGGAGGTGAGGGGAAGGTTGTCATGGGGAAAGGCTTAGCTGATCATCTTGGCGGTGGGGAGGTGGAGGTGGGGAGGAGAAGCTGGCTTAGGGAGCTGCTAAGCCGACCATCTTGGCGGTGGGGAGGTGGAGGTGAGGGGAAGGTTGTCATGGGGAGAGGCTTAGCTGATCATCTTGGCGGTGGGGAGGTGGAGGTGGGGAGGAGAAGCTGGCTTAGGGAGCTGCTAAGCCGACCATCTTGGCGGTGGGGAGGTGGAGGTGAGGGGAAGGTTGTCATGGGGAAAGGCTTAGCTGATCATCTTGGCGGTGGGGAGGTGGAGGTGAGGGGAAGGTTGTCATGGGGAGAGGCTTAGCCGATCATCTTGGCGGTGGGGAGGTGCAGGTGAGGGGAAGGATGTCATGGGGAGAGGCATGGCCGATAATCTTGGCGGTGGTGAGGTGGAGGTGAGGAGTAGGCTGTCATGCGGAGAGGCTAAGCCGATAATCTTTGCGGTGGGGAGGTGGAGGTGAGGGGAAGGTTTTCATGGGGTGAGGCTAAGCCTACCATTTTGGCGGTGGGGAGATGGAGGTGAGGGGAAGTTTGTCATGGGGAGAGGCTTAGCCGATAATCTTGGCGGTGGGGAGGTGGAGGTGGGGGGAAATTTGTCATGGGGAGAGGCTTATTCGATAATCTTGGCGGTAGGGAGGTGGAGGTGGGGGAAGGTTGTCATGGGGAGAGGCTTAGCCGATCATCTTGGCGGTGGGGAGTTGGAGGTGGGGGGAAGGTTGTCATGGGGAGAGGCTTAGCCGATAATCTTGGCGGTGGGAGGTGGAGGTGAGGAGAAAGTTTCCCATGCGGAGAGGCTAAGCCGATAATCTTTGCGGTGGGGAGGTGGAGGTGAGGGGAAGGTTTTCATGGGGTGAGGCTAAGCCTAACATTTTGGCGGTGGGGAGTTGGAGGTGGGGGGAAGGTTGTCATGGGGAGAGGCTTAGCCGATAATCTTGGCGGTGGGGAGGTGGAGGTGAGGAGAAGGTTATCATGGGGAGAGGCTAAGCCGATAATCTTGGCGGTGCGGAGGTGGAGGTGAGGGGAAGGTTGTCATGGGGAGATGCTTAGCCGATCATCTTGGCGGTGGGGAGGTGGAGGTGGGGGGAAGGCTGTCATGGGGAGAGGCATGGCCGATAATCTTGGCGGTGGGGAGGTGGAGGTGAGGAGGAGGTTTCCCATGCGGAGAGGCTAAGCCGATAATCTTTGCGGTGGGGAGGTGGAGGTGAGGGGGAAGGTTTTCATGGGGTGAGGCTAAGCCTAACATTTTGGCGGTGGGGAGTTGGAGGTGGGGGGAAGGTTGTCATGGGGAGAGGCTTAGCCGATAATCTTGGCGGTGGGGAGGTGGAGGTGAGGAGAAGGTTATCATGGGGAGAGGCTAAGCCGATAATCTTGGCGGTGGGGAGGTGGAGGTGAGGGGAAGGTTGTCATGGGGAGAGGCTTAGCCGATCATCTTGGCGGTGGGGAGTTGGAGGTGGGGGAAGGTTGTCATGGGGAGAGGCTTAGCCGATAATCTTGGCGGTGGGAGGTGGAGGTCTTGGAAGGTTGTCATGGGGAGAGGCTAAGCCGATCATCTTGGCGATGGGGAGGTGGAGGTGAGTGGAAGGTTGTCATGGGGAGAGGCTTTGCCGGTAATCTTGGCGGTAGGGAGGGGGGAGGTTTTCCTGGGGAGCCACTAATGCGTTCGGCGGAAGTAAAAAGGTGCACATGCTTCCGAACAACTCTTCTGATTCGAAAGGATGCAGGAAGAAGGATAATATTGCAGAACAAATTGTCTAAAGAATATCTCGCCATGGACAAATCACATGCAACTATACATTTCACCGATGTAAATTGCTAACCTTTGGAGAGAGATGGGCGCCGCCCAGTGAGATATAGGGGATCTCTGCTGGATCCGTGCATAATGACAGCGTCTACAGTTCAGTGCATAATGACAGCGTCTGCAGTTCAGTACATAATGCCTGCGTCTGCAGTTCAGTACATAATGCCAGCGTCTGCAGTTCAGAACATAATGCCAGCGTCCGCAGTTCAGTACATAATGCCAGCGTCTACAGTGCACTACATAATGCCAACGTCTGCAGTCCAGTACATAATGCCAGCGTCTGCAGTTTAGTACATAATGCCAGCGTCCGCAGTTCAGTATATAATGCTAGCGTCTGCAGTTTAGTACATAATGCTAGCGTCCGCAGTTAAGTACATAATGACAGCGTCTGCAGTTCAGTACATAATGCCAGCGTCTGCAGCTCAGTACATAATGCCAGCGTCTGCAGTTCAGTACATAATGCCAGCGTATACAGTTCAGTTCACAATGACAGCGTCTGCAGTTCAGTACATAATGACAGCGTCTGCAGTTCAGTACATGATGCCAGCGTCTGCAGTTCAGTGCATAATGACAGCATCTGCAGTTCAGTACATAATGCCAGCGTCTGCAGTTCAGTACATAATGCCAGCGTATACAGTTCAGTTCACAATGACAGCGTCTGCAGTTCAGTACATAATGACAGCGTCTGCAGTTCAGTACATGATGCCAGCGTCTGCAGTTCAGTGCATAATGACAGCATCTGCAGTTCAGTACATAATGCCAGCGTCCGCAGTTCAGTACATAATGCCAGCTTCTACAGTTCAGTACATAATGACAGCGTCTGCAGTTCAGTACATAATGCCAGCGTCTGCAGTTTAGTACATAACGCCAGCGTCCGCAGTTCAGTATATAATGCTAGCGTCTGCAGTTCAGTACATAATGCCAGCGTCCGCAGTTCAGTACATAATACCAGCGTCTGCAGTTCAGTACATAATGCCAGCGTCTGGAGTTCAGTACATAATGCCAGCGTCTGCTGTTCAGTACATAATGCCAGCGTCTACAGTTCAGTACATGATGGCAGCGTCTGCAGTTCAGTACATAATGCCAGCGTCTGCAGTTCAGTACATAATGCCAGCGTCCGCAGTTCAGTACATAGTGGCAGCATCTGCCGTTCAGTACATAATGCCAGCGTCTGCAGTTCAGTGCATAATGCCAGCGTCTGCAGTTCAGTGCATCGCTAGAGAGTAACTTAGGTACGAATGGGTTGCGGGTAGATTAAAGTAGCGAGTCAACGGGTACGGACCGGGATCAGCACTTCGATTCCACATTTGTGTGCGGATAGCAAGCATACTGGTGGCTGTAGGAGATGTCTGGGGCTATCCGTCCCCTACTCCCGTAGGGGATGTCTGGGGCTATCCATCCCCTACTCCCAACCGTTGATGTTCCAGCAGGCGTTTGCGGTTCCGTACAGCGACCGAAGCGGACAAGTGAAGGCCGTGCTTGTATGCAACTGGCAGGCTAAACGTACTTCAAACTCACTGACTCGGTTCGTGAAATTTAATACAACATTTAGTGATTTTGCAATAGTCTGGCGTTATTTGTCTCCCCCAGAACTGATCTGATCACCTGCGATCCAGATTGTTGGACCCGTCTTGCCTGCGGAACAGTACGGCGTCTCAAGCTACAGTTTGATGCACTTCTCATCGTAATGTCTGAGCTCCGATAACCATCGCAATGCGGACGGCAGGTGACACCCTTAAGTGTTCAAAAGATAATATCCAAACAATGGAAAATATTGCCTTAGAACCTGACATTTCGTACTCTAATTCACACGCGAGTCGTGTGTAAAAGACAGCTAGCGTCTGTTGACCTCACGTAGGTGGAGAACCTTGGGTCACATTTGGGTCACGACCACGTCTGTTGACCTCACGTAGGTGGAGAACCTTGGGTCACATTTGGGTCACATTTGGGTCACGACCACGTCTCAATGCGGTTTTTGGACTTACATTGAGACGTTCATCATTAACAAGCCACAGATCATGTAGTCAAGAGTTCAAGCTGAGTGTCAGCAAAATACTTCAGGTCCGGTCACCAGGTCAAATTGAGATTTGGGTTGTGATTTTGCTTCGGCGATTTGCTTTTGTTCTGCGCTTCCTATGTTTATAATCTCATCAGGCAATAATCTATCAAGTACATCAATAAAAAAAAGTCGCGCTGGATAATACGGTTTGCAGGTGTTTCAGTGGTGTTTGCCAGTTTGAGGTGTGCTTCAGAGGCGCGTGCAATCAGGGGAAATGTGCTTTTGTTTAAGGTAACACTGTGGTCTCTACCGCTTCATCATGTCGCATACATTAACTGTGGACTAGCGTGGCGAATGTACCGTAATCTGGAACACAGCGGATAACATATGTCACCAAAAAATAATCTGTTTACTTTGGCTCCGTAGCAGAATAGCCGACGGTGATTAAAGGAAACTAACCACCTTTATAATGGGATTTTAACTGAGATAGCAGTTTTGAAGACCACGTCGAGAAATCACTTACCTCATACTCCGTTCGGTCCAAAACATCTTCCAGCCGAAGTTATAAGGCCTTTTATCATCGGTTTTGGGACATGGACAGACTCGGTGGGCGTTGTGAAAATTCCTTCACATGGAAGCATATGGAAGCAAACAGCATTTCAATGGAAATTAAACCTTTTATTTAATTAAACCTAATTAAACCTAATTAAACCTAAAGGCTTTAACTAATTTTAATTAAAATTTAATTAAACCTAAAGGCGAACCTTTAGAGGCCTATGATAAAAAGAAAAAAACTCTCCAAAATCCCGTTTTTTGAAGTATGGGCATAATATTTCGCAAAACCAATGTCATATTCATCATTTTCAGGTGCCAATACCCCTAATTAGTATGATTGCAGAATTTCGGTAAGGTGGTTAGTTTCCTTTAATCAGCTCATGCCACGTGTCCGGGCCCTGCCCCGACACTGACCTGGTGACGTGGAATGTGGCAAACAGACCAGCGTTGACGAGAACATTCACTGGATAGGCGGCCAGCGGTGAGCATCAGTGACATGAGCCGTCACTGCTCAGTGACGCAGTGAACAATGGTCTGGGCGCCGAGGAATGTGGCTGGAGCGGCGGCACTTACGGGATCAACTGCTCGACGGACAGAAACTGGTTTTCCACATGCGCCTGACCTTGAACGGTTGTGTCGGTCCGCGCTACATTTCAGTTGCACCGTGGTACATATGGCGGGAACACGTCAGCTGCACTTGAGGAATGTGGCGTGCCATCTGTAAATTCGGCGGGAATTTCGCTACCGGCCCGCACTGTGGTGGTGGCCGGTGATGACTGGAGGGCACTCGTGGTACGGCGGCGATGGTAACATTTGTTCCCATCTTTAGCAGAGGCAAAGTGCCATCCGCTAGAGATTTGTTACGTTAAAGAAAGGGTTACGTTAATCGGCTTATGTGGTATCCTGCTATATCAAAGAAGCAAGAGAGGGAAGATGAGACGCCGGCAAACAAAGAACGTGGCGTAAAGGGCCGATACATACATAGCACACAGGTTCATACACGGACATACATACATACATACACGACAATCAGAAGAACACTTGGAAGGTGGACAGCATCGTAACCTGCGGAGAGGCTCCACTGCCCATCTGCGACCTGAAAAGCGAAGCGGAGGCCCGGCGCCCAGGGCGGGTCGTAGGCGTCGGGCCCGACCTTGTATGTGTAGGTGTATGTTTGAGTTAAAGCTTGGAAAAAACATGAGAAGGGAAAAACCAAGCAGCTTGGAAAACCCGTATGTAAAAAACCAAGCGCAATTTATTAGGAGAACCGTCCGCTTTTGCCAAATTGGATCG
This sequence comes from Ashinkailepas kermadecensis, assembly GCA_034440615.1. Taxonomy (NCBI): domain Eukaryota; kingdom Metazoa; phylum Arthropoda; class Thecostraca; family Neolepadidae; genus Ashinkailepas; species Ashinkailepas kermadecensis. The sequence continues at coordinate 165,860 of JAOTOM010003854.1, forward strand.
GTCTCTTCCTACCTAGTGCAAAATATCCTACATGTATGTGTTTTTCGACGACGGAGAGAAACACGTGTGTAACGCAGTCATACAGCTAATATAGGGTGCAACGCGTGTCACGTATCCATCCATCACGTCAAATCAGGTGGAGCCAGGTAACGTGTGACAGATAAATCAAATCAGTTCGGAAAGCTTGGTATTGTGTAAAAAGCGGAAGAGCAGCTCGAGGAGTGCCGGGTGGTCATTCCCGAGGGGTGCCCGGAGCGATATCTGCGTATGGTTGCAGTTGAAATAGTGGAGAATAGCGCGGCGATGAGGAGCATATGCTGGACATGTGAGTAAAACGTGGGCGACAGTGATGCGAACTCGGCATGTGGTGCAAATCGGGGGCCAACGTGATGGATTAAAAATATAATTGTGCGTTAAGCTGGTGTGTCCGAGGCGAAGTCTGGCGAGTATCACCTCATTCAAACGGGAGTGCTGGTGGGAAGAGGGCCAGTTGGAGAGTGTGGGTTTGATAGTATGTGTTGGTGTGTTGTGCCGTGTGACCAGCAGGCCTGGAGATATTTGTGGAATAACATATTGGCTACAGTAAGGAGATCACCGGGTGGTACCAGGGCACGATTATCCTGGGGGAGGTCAATTGCCGTCCTTGCAAGGCCGTCCGCGCGCTCGTTACCCGGGATACCCCTATGTCCAGGGATCCAGAGAAGAGTGAGCTGTAGTTGTGCGTGGTTGTCATGATAGAGGTGTCGGATGGCGTGGAGTGTGGGGTGTGTGGTGTTGCGTATGGCCGCGAGGGCGTCAACGGAGGATCGTGAGTCAGTGCAGATTGTGGAAGGGGTAGTGATGTGTCGTGCGATGATGTGTTGGAGGCAAGTGAGTATGGCGACTAATTCTGCTGTGTATACCGAATGATGTAGTGTTAATTTGGTTTGGCCAGTGTCGGGCCCACCGCACCAGGCGGCGTCCGTACCATTGCTGGTATGGGAGCCGTCAGTAAAAAAGAACGTGTGTTGTGTGTGGGCCTCTTGATATTCATAAAATTTGACTTGAGCGTCGATGGGGGTAAGTAGGGTTTTGTTGTGCCGAAAGAGATACTCGAGATTGGGATGTTTCATGTGCCAGAATGGGAGAAGGGGGGGGGGATTCGGTCAGGGGTTACATCGGGGAATTTTAGGGTGGATTTGAGAACCTGCTTGAAGTGAATAGCAATGCTGTATTTATGTTTGTTTTGGAGAGCCGAACCGGGGGTTTAGACCATGCGACATTTGAGGGGTGATTTAGTTGTGTCGTTGTCCTAAAGTGGTATCTAACGAGTTGTAGTGTTCTGCGGTGTTTTAGGCTAGGGAGATTGATCTCACCCGGAGACTGGTGGTATGTGTGGTGCGGTGTGCTCCGGTGATGAGGCGGAGTGCATGATTTAGTGTGCATTCTAGTGATTTGGCGAGTGAGGAGGATACATGATCGAAGATAAACGCATTGTATTCCAGGATTGAACGAATCAGTGCAATGTACATTCTGCTAAGAGTAGTCCTGTCTGCACCCCAGTCGCGACAGGAGATGCAGCGCAGGATATTAAGACGAACAGCGCAGCGCTGTTTAATATAGGTAATGTGGGGGCCAAAATAGAGTCCTTTGTCCAGGATAATTCCGAGATATTTGAAGGAGGTTTGGAGGGGGATAATTTAATCGCGGTCGCGGAGCGGTTTAGTAGGGGGGATATATTTTGGAAGCCGGGAAAAAACATTGTGACCAATTTAGTGGGGGAGATCTGTAGCCCCCAGAGGGAGCACCATGAATCAATGTGATTCATGGCGAGTTCCATGTAATGGTTAGCTGTGTCTGCTAATGGATGGGTGCACCAAATGTCTAAATCATCGGCGTATATAGGATATTTTAGAACGGGAGAAATCAGGGGAAGTTGGTCTAAAGCATCGTTAATCATAATGATAAATAAGGTTGGTGACAGGACGCTGCCTGGCGGCACGCCTTGCTCAAGAGTGTGAGGCTGGGAATAGATGTTGTCACAGCGGACGACAAGGGAACGGTTTTAAGAAAGTTGGCGGTCATTCTGCCCCTTAGACCAATTCGGTTAAATTTAATTAAAAGGGCAGAGCTGTGAACTTTATTAAATGCGGATTTTAGATCTAAAAAGGGGCGATAGTTTCGGATTTTTTCGCGAAACCACGCTGGATTGAATCTACAATTTCGAACAAGTTGTCAGCGGTGCTTCGCCTGGGCCGGAAGCCGCTCTGAAAAGGGGAGATAATTTTGTTGTGTTCAAAATAGACTCGGATTCGTCCATTGACCATGAGCTCAAATATTTTGCAAGCATAACTAGTGATAGAGATAAGGCGATAGCTGGAGGGAGGTGTTGAGGTTTGAAGGGCTTAGCAATAGGAATGATAGTGCTGGTAGACCAGGAGGCTGGGAAAGTACCGTCAGTCCAAAGTTGATTTAGTGCCGAGAGGAGGTTGTCTTTGCCGGGGGTCAGAGAGGTTTTGAAAGAAGGGATATGCCAGTCGATCAGGTCCAACAGCTGTATTTGTTACTTTGGAAAGGGATAAATTTAGCTCATAGAGGGTAAAGAGGGTGTTGTAGGGCTTAGAGTTGTCGGAGCCAAAGTGACAAGCGGCAAGAGTATCGCGGAGAAATGAGGTGGTGTGCTGTGCGTATTGAGCGTTGGAGGATATGTCAGAGTAATAAGTGGTGAAGTGTTCCGCGACGGCTGTAGGTTCTGTTATTTTCTGTTGATTAATTGTCAGTTGTGGGAATGCGCGGTGTGGGGCTCTGCCATTGGAGAAGGAGCGAATTTGAGTCCAGATTTGGGAGATGGGGTAGTTCGGTTGAATGTGTCGGAGTAGAGTTGCCAGCTGCGTTTTTTGGCCGAAAGGATAATTTGCTGACAACGTAGTTTTACCTCGCGGGCTTCTACCATGTTTTGTACGAAGAGGTTTTTACGAAATTTCCGCTCAGCCCGCCGTCGCAAAGCGACGGCTCGTTGGCACTCATCGTTCCACCACGGCACGTGCTTACGGCCGGGTGGGCGATGAGTTTTGGGTACGTGTTTTTCTGCCGCGAGTAGTATGGTATCAAGGTAATGTCGAAATTGGGGGGTGAGACTGGGGCGGGATGAGATTATTAACTTCCTGGGAAAAAGACGGCCATTTCGCTTTGCGAACGTTCCAGTTGGGGATAAATAAACGATCTCTAGACTGTGCTGAGCGTTCGAGTGTAACGTGGATGGGAAAGTGATCGCTAAAAAGGGGTTGGGTTAAACGTGCCAGGAGAAGAGTGGTGAGATAGAAGCTGAAGCTAGGGAAAGGTCAATGGCAGACGGACGGAACGGGGCGATGTCTGTGTTGTGTGTGGGTGTTTGGTCATTTAGAAAGACCATGTTGTGGGTGTCGAGGAGTGTTTCAATGTGATGTCCACGCGGAGGTGTGTTGTGACAACCCCATGCCTGGTGATGGGCGTTGATGTCGCCCAGCACCAGGCAGGGGTGTGGGAAGAGACCGAAGAGATTGGTTACAGAAACTAAAGATAGCGTAGGAGAGGGGGAAGATAAAGAGAGAGAGTACAGTGAGCTCTAGTTGTACAATTTGGACAGATACTGCAACGAAATTTAGGTCATTGGGGATGGTGATCGGACGATGAAGAAGGGTATTTGAGACAAATAAGGCAACCCCACCGCCGCGGGCTCTCGCGACCCCCGCGGGCGGGGGTCGCGAGCGCCCGCTGTGGGAGCGGGACACCTGGCCGGCGGCGGGGGAGCAGGGAAGGAGGGGGGATGGGAGGTCCCGGGTGGTCCGGGTAGGAGGGAGCGAGGTCGGGCGGCCGCCTCGGCTGGTGTTGGCCACAGGGGGGCCAATCGGGATCGAGTCCCCCCCCAATGATGGGGGTGTCGGGGTTGCTCGTGCCACGTATCGACGCTGCTGCCTCTCTTTGGCGTCGATCCAGGCTGGGCAGCGCGGGGACGACGCCGGTTGGGGTCCGTGGCACCCCGCGCACTGAGCCTCCTCTGACGCGCATGCGTCCGTGAGGTGAGCTCCCGCGCATCGACCGCATGTCGGGTCCTTGGCGCGACACACCTTGATGAGGTGGCCGTAGCGCTGGCAGTACGCGCAGCGGGCCGGGGGCGGGGTCCACGGGCGGAGGTCGACACGCAGGTACCCAGCCATAACGTGGGTCGGTGGGGCCAGGGCTCTGAACCCCAGCTTGAGCACCGGACCAGGGCGGGGTCGACGACCGAGGCGGGTGACCTCGCACACCCCCTGGGATTGGAGCTCAGCGAGGAGCTCCTCCTCCGAGAGCTCCGCGAGCTCCGGGGCGTACACGGTCACCCACGTCATGTTAAGGCGGTCGGCCAGCTCCACCGTGATCTCGGCCTCGAGGAAGCAGCTCAGGTTCAACAGGATGCGGGCCTGGGAGGCATCCTTCACCCGTACGAGCAGGGTCCCGGACCTCAGCACTTTGGCTGAGGCCACCTGACCGGTCCACTGATCGATCTCCCTCGCTATGGCGAAGGGAGATGTCCTGGAGAATGTTCCCTCCCTCTTGCTAAGAAAGAGGAAAGACTCCCCTTCGGGTGGGTCCCGGGAGGGGGCCAGGCGGGCTCCTGGCCGGGGCCGGCGTCCTCCGTCCTCCGAGGGGGGCGGGGGTTCCCGGGCATACCGGGGCCGGGGTGGGGGTGCTTACCCCAGGGGGAGTGGAGAGGATAGTGCTTGTGTAGACGGGCAGCCTGAAGGGGTGCGGTCAAAAAAGGCGCCCTGAAGGGGTGTTACAAGGAGAGGTGTGGAAAGAAGTGATGTGAAAAGCGGGAGAGAGACACAGAGTTTTGGAGAGATGGGGGTAGCCGAGCAGAGGCGGGCGCAGTCACGGTCCGAAGACCGCTAGCCCGATCCTTTAAACCAGAAAGGTACCTCTGTCGGCTCTAACCTATTGGGTGGGATGGGACAAAAACAATCAAAGCTGACCGCCGATACTAGTCGGTTTCCCGACGGCGCTCGAGAGCACCGCTGGGACGAATGGGAGTGGGAGGGGGCTGCGCCGGCTATTCCGGCAAGCAACCGACTAGTGGCGTCGGCCGGCAGGTCCGGCTAACAACCAACTAAAGGACCGGGTGGCTGACGTCACCCGGGGTGGCTGACGTCACCCGGGGTGGCGGAGTTTCCCGTAGATGCCCTGAGAAGGACACCTACGAGACAGCTGGGGTGGGTGGGAGTGGAATTGAAGTGCTTTCTAGCTTTCCAGCTTTCTTCTAGCTTTCTAGCTAGCTAGCTGACGTAGCTTTCTAGCTACGTCAGCTGGGATAAAATGTAAAGCATCTGTAGAAAGCAATGACCATAACCCAAGGGATACATTGTGCTGCATTATTGCCCGTAACGAAGTCACCAGAAATCATATTAAGTAAATATGCGAACGTTGACTGAAATCCCTAGAAATGGAAAGCCCTTGCACCTTGTTTTCTTTCGGCAGTGTTTCCCAAGCACTAACATAAACTAATGGGACGCGTGTAAATTGACGCGCTCGTCAATATACACTCAGCTGTTGCTCTGCGTAAACCTACGCGGACGTCGATTTACACAGGAGGTGACTTCAGTGTATATCGACGCAGATCTCTCGTTATTTACACAGAGCCGCTCGCCTGCGTAAATCTACGCAGGCGTCGGTATACACAGGGAACCGGGATGGCGCTCGAAGCGGACGGATCGGCGCTAAACTGGACTATTTGGCTCTGTAAGTGGAAACGTGCCCGCACAATCCACTCGGAATTGGCGTTGGTTGGCGTGTTGGTGTTAGTGTTAGAAGTGTTGGCGCTGTACGGAGACGGAAATCTTAAAGTAGCCATGGTGTGGATATATGGGAGCATTGAAGGCGATATTAATTTAGAGAATCATGCTAAGCCATTGAGCATTGCATGTTGTTATATGTTTCGTAGGTTTGAACATCATAACCCAGCAATATATACCTTCAACTTATTTTGGCGCCATGGGCGGACATTGGCGCTTTACAAGGACACAATTCCTTTATGTGAGCATTAAATATAATAATCAATTTAACCTGCACTACCCGTAATATACTTGGCATTAGACGATGCTTATTTGCAACAATAATGTTAATTACATATTCAATCTCAGCAACCACGCATTTTTTATGAGAAGACGGTATTATATGATAGAGGACGAGCTTGCATTGTTATATGCTCGGTTTCAGCTCAATATCCATTGGAGTTGTAGCAAATCTACCAGGCCTTGCGGGCAGAATGCGCTTGACGAATGGACCTTCGAAATGCGCACGTCTGTCCTAAAAGCACCTAGAAATGGACTAAGTAAATTGCTAGGATTAAAATGTGGGCCTTTTTAACAGCATACACCGATTACGGGGCCTGTTTTGGATTGTTTTACATTTCGATTTCCCGCTTGTGGTATGTGGCATCCGATATCAAACAATCAAGAAAGGAATGTAGGGGACGGCGGCAAACAAGAAAAGTACAGAGTACGCTACCAGGTATCATCCACCCACCACAGAAGACGTCAAGGAACATAAACCACCACAGGTGCAATTGTATTCAAATTATTTGAGGCTCCGATGAACGAAGGCAATAGCACCAAGATTGGTTGTAGGGGGGGTTCTACAGGGTCCATTTTAAGGCCTACAGTTGTCCCCCGAGACCTCCCATCCCCCCTCCTTCCCTGCTCCCCGCCGCCGGCCAGGTGTCCCGCTCCCACAGCGGGCTCTCGCGACCGCCCCCCCCCCCCCCCCCAACTGTAGGCTTTAGGGGGGGGGGGCATGTCAGCATCGCTCCCACCCTCCAAAGCATAGGAAGATTTTCGCTCCTCTCATCTACCCACAGCGAAATACAGCCAGAGAACAGCCCTTTGGAGGGACAGTTGGTTCTCAATTGGTTTCCTTCTTCCAAATGATTCTGGATTATTTCTTCACGACTCAAGCTCGGTGCATGTGCATCCTGAGAATCATTAAGTGGCCCATTCCGTGTTCAATTCACCTGACCCATTTCATAACATAACAAAGCCCTCGCCATGTTGGCGGACACCGGATGTCTGTAGTGTGGTGTAGTGTGGTGTCTGTAGTCTGTAGTGTGGATGTCTGTAGTGTAGTGTCTGTGGTGTAGGAAGCAACTATTTCATTGTGTATTGGTCGTGTTGTATTTTCAATGAGTACCCATTCTCCAGCACGTACGCCTCTGCATAACGTTTTACGAGTGGATTAGTTAACTATATACCTGATGAACCTTCATTTAAATATTGTTCGGGATAAAGTAAGATAAGGATTGTAGGTTTCCTAATTGATTGAACCACACATTTTGCGAGATTGAACAACAAGCCTCCCCTAGGACGATATCTCACCGTCCATTCAGAGCGCCAACGTGCCATTTTCCTGCGACTTGTCTCAAGATGTCCCTCTTGAGCACCATGACGCCGTATCAGGGAATCAACTTCGCTCGGTTTGTCCCGTCACGGCGACAAAGGATCAATCCACACGATTTTCGGGGATGGGGATTTTATATATAATGCAGCATTTAATTCAACGTTTAACGTAAGCAACATTTAACACATTGTAGTGTTATGGAAATGCATCATGCATGTTTGGCTGCTTGCGCTATTCATCTACGATGTCACGTTGCAATTATACTGTAAAAAAAAATATCCGAAATACGGAGTGCCATTTTTTGTCTTGAGCGCCAAATTCCCAGTTTGTTTTGTTCTTGTTCCCCATTGAACTCTTTTGGCGCTCCAAGTAGACTTGGCGGTTACAGGTAGAGTTGAACACCTCCCTACCCTACCCTTCCTTCCCCAACTCACTCTCCCATACTACCTGAGTTTTTGTTTTTAGGCACTTCCATGAACATTATGTTCTGTGGCCCGAGCTGGGCGGACTCTGGTGAAACCATCGGACTCTTGGAGAAGTTGAGCATCAACTGATTGGGCAAGTCAGACAATCCATCCAAATGTCCTCAGATTCGACAAATCGCGGGAATGTGGCGTGTTCCGAGACAAGTGGTGCACATACTCGCAGGTGGAGGAACTCGCAGGTGAATTCTGAGCACATGGGTGTCACTTTGGGAAAATGATGAGGGGCCAATTGGTGTTGAAGGACTACATCAGGTCAATTTGAATGACGCTCTCCAGTTTAGAGTATCGCGTAGGGGTCATCAATTCAGGTTAGACAAGTTGAGGTGTAGGACAGCTAAGCGACAACAGGTCTTCAGTCAAAGAGTTGTTGATCAGTGGAATGGGCTGCCTGCTGGTGTTGTGGGGAGTTCCTCAGTGAATGTATTTATAAGTAGGGTGGAAAAATATTTAGACAGGAAAATCTTGTTTTTTAGTTATAATTTGTGATGGATGGGGTGAGATTTATGCTAAACGTAAGTGGGTACGGCACAGACCACTTTAAGCAGGCATGGATGCAGTTTGAAAATTATTGGTAAGGCATTCAATCCACATGTGTTAAGAGGGATCAAGGGAATAGGACTGGATAGCTAAGGTAGATAGGCATTGATAGGTGTGCGTGATATTGGTGGATGGTTTCTTCAGGATGTGGCAATGGTTGGGGTGGATCCTTTTACCAGACGTATGGTATCTTCCATTTACAGACTTAACTGGATGGGCCCATGGGTCTCCTCTTAAGTCTAAACGCTTTATAACTATATATAGGGTGTACCTAGCAGTGGATTCAGCACCTTCCTTCGGGATGTGATACTGATGAGATTGGCTAAGGTAGCACAATGGGTATGATCGGAGGAGTTTGTAATTGTTGAGCGTGTTATGCAATATCAGGTTAATGGTGCTAGATAAGCTGGGATATAAAGCTCCCTAGGAACTTGAGATAAGGGATTGATTGGGGTGAGCATATGTAATTTTCTAGTATCTTTTCTAGATAGGCTTAACCCAGATGGGCCCCTGTGGCTCTTATTAAGCCTTACCACTTTAAGACACACAAACTTTATGATGTTTTTTGCCATTTTTATCCGGAGAGGCGTGCCATCGGCTGAAAAAAAAACTCGATGAGCAGGGTCGGGGTGCACTGTAGCGTTCTGGAGGGCCCCCATTGGCTCGATGGCTAAACTTCGATCTGATTTAGAGATGGGGCAAATCAATGATTGGGGGTGGAGAATGAATAATTTGGGGGTCATCCCCCCCTGTACATACAAAGTGCACCCCTGTCTGAGCACCAGTTGATCTCGTGGATTCAGAGCTCCTCAACAACAGTGCACTAAAGATCAAAGGTGTGCTTGTACTTCAAAATGGTCTTCCTTCCCAATTCATATCCCAACATTAGACAACAACGGTGTGTATTGGTTTTACGACATTCCGACCGTTAAGTTAGCGTCGCCAATCTCTCAAGCCGATTGGCCGCGGGTGAAGAGTAGCGACAGGTGAGACTCGAACCGACCATCTCTCGATTGTGAGACGGGCAGCTTACCCCTGGACTACTCGTCACCAACATTAGACAACACCGTGCCGCTTTTGATTTCGTCGGCATTTCACGTAATCACCCGCTATGTTTAGGCATGCTTCTGTAATCTCGCGCAGTTAGCTGACGTCTGCTCCGCTTTCGACAGCCGATGTTGCTTTCTTTTGACGAACTGACGAGCCGAGCTGTAGGTACCCTCTGCCGACTCGCTGACCCGCCATCACCCGGCGTGCTGTCGCCACATATGACGTCACGTGTCGCCACATATGACGTCACGTGTCGCCACATATGACGTCATCCCGTCGGGTCGCCATGTCCGGCCGGCACCACGTGCGGCAGATCCCATTGTTGGCGGCGCCGGAGTCTACCGACCCGGCAGTGTGACGCAACCTCACCACCCAGCCGGCATCCGTACTGGTCCGACACGGCGCCACACAGCACAGCCCCGCCCCGACACAGGCCGCCCCACACAGGCCGCCAGACACGGCGCCACACAGCACAGCCCCGCCCCGACACAGGCCGCCCCACACGGCGCCACACAGCACAGCCCCGCCACCGACACAGGCCGCCCCACACAGGCCGCCAGACACGGGCCGCCAGAAACCCCGACACAGGCCGTCCGACACGGCGCCACACAGCACAGCCCGCACCGACACAGGCCGTCCGACACAGGCCGCCCGACACAGGCCGCCCGACACAGGCCGCCCGACACAGGCCGCCCGACACAGGCCGCCCGACACAGGCCGCCCGACACAGGCCGCCGCCCCACACGCCCCACACAGGCCCCGACACGGCCGCCACACAGGCGCCGACACAGGCCCGCCCCGACACAGGCCGCCCGACACGGCGCCACACAGCACAGCCCCGCCCCGACACAGGCCGCCCCACACAGGCCGCCAGACACGGGCCGCCAGACACAGCCCCGCCCCGACACAGGCCGTCCGACACGGCGCCACACAGCACAGCCCGCACCGACACAGGCCGCCCGACACAGGCCGCCCGACACAGGCCGCCCGACACAGGCCGCCCGACACAGGCCGCCCGACACAGGCCGCCCGACACAGGCCGTCCGACACAGGCCGCCCGACACAGGCCGCCCGACACAGGCCGCCCGACACAGGCACGGCGCCACACAGCACAGCCCCGCCCCGACACAGGCCGCCCCACACAGGCCGCCAGACACGGGCCGCCAGACACAGCCCCGCCCCGACACAGGCCGTCCGACACGGCGCCACACAGCACAGCCCGCACCGACACAGGCCGCCAGACAGCACAGGCCGTCCGACACAGGCCGCCCGACACAGGCCGCCCGACACGGCGCCACACAGCACAGCCCCGCCCCGACACAGGCCGCCCACACAGGCCGCCAGACACGGGCCGCCAGACACAGCCCCGCCCCGACACAGGCCGTCCGACACGGCGCCACACAGCAGCCCGCACCGACACAGGCCGCCAGACACAGCCCGCACCGACACAGGCCGCCCGACACGGCGCCACACAGCACAGCCCCGCCCCGACACAGGCCGCCCCACACAGGCCGCCAGACACGGGCCGCCAGACACAGCCCGCACCGACACAGGCCGCCCGAACGGGCACACAGCACGCCCGCCCCGACACAGGCCGCCCACACAGGCCGCCCACACAGGCCGTCCGACACGGCGCCACACAGCACAGCCCGCACCGACACAGGCCGTCCGACACGGCGCCACACAGCACAGCCCGCCCGACTCGGCGCCACACAGCACAGGCCGCCCCACACAGGCCGCACTGACACAGGCCGCCCGACACGGCGCCACACAGCCCAGCCCCGCCCCGACACGGGCCGCCCCACACAGGCTGCCCGACACGGCGCCACACAGCCCAGCCCAAATCACCCACGATGTTTTCCGCCGCGTCAGCACTCTCTCACGCGCACACCGGAAGCGCGCGTGGAAGCGCGCGTGGCACCCAGTGGTGGAGCCAAGGGGATCGAGGGATACCGCCCCGCTGGAGGGTCGGAGGGGCCCTACAGGTAGCCGCCTTCAGGGGTCCGCAAAGGGTCCCTCAAGACGTCAGTGCAAGGGGTTTGTAAGGGCCCCCTGTGTTGTCTTGAAGGACCCCTGGACCGACGAAAGGGGCCCTGGACTGACGGAAAGAGTCCCGGGCCGATGAAGAAGGGTCCGAGTCAATGGGGAGTGTCCTAGGAAAGATGTTCGGGGCCCTTGGCGGGGCTAACGTGAAGGGCTTCTTAGATCGACGAAGGGGGACCCAGCTATTTGGAAGGGCCCCGGGCTAAAGTACAGGGCTCTTGATCAATATGAATGACCCCTGGGCTGATGGCGGAATCCAAACCAAAGCAAGGGCCCCTGGCTTGATGGAAAGGGGCAAAACGTTTGAAAAGGGCCTCCGACTTTCCGGAAAGATGATTGATTGATGATTAGGGCCCCAGGGCACGCCGACTACATGGTCATTTGGCACCCATTTGGCACCCATTTGTTGGAAATAGCTCTGGGTCGTCAAAGAGCGCACCTGAGACGATGGAGGGGGCCCCAGTTGCCGGAGAGGATCTCAGGCTGTCAGAAAGGGTCTTTGTCCGACGGATGGGGCCCAAGCCGTACACGGGCCACTGACCTGATGGGGGGGGGGACTAAGCTGTTGAAAGTGGGCTTCCGGCCTGACATGGGAGATCCTGGATCGCTAAGGAGGGCCCCTACGCCGAAGGAGACGACCTCTACGCGCGAGAGGACCCCGGACCGTCAGAGAGGGCCCAGAGCCGGTATGAAGGGCCCCTGGACCGATGGGGGCTGAAACCGAAACAAGAGATCCCTTGCGTGATAGAGGAGGCCCAAGCTTTTGAAGAGGGGATTCCGGCCGGATGGAGAGTGTCCTAAGCCGTGAAAGAGGGTCCCTGAACCGACGGATCGTGGCCCTGGGCCGGACGTTCACTACAGCCGTAATATACCCTCCAAATGTTATACATTTAGCTTCTAGCTTCAGTAGTTTCCGAGACCTTAGGGGGCGGAGGCCGAATCCACCCCCTCTGATGAGTGCTATGTGAGAAGCCTTCTGGCCGCGTGCTAAAACACCAGAATGCAATCGTCAGAATCACGCAGATTTGAGATGTTCACTAAAGGACAATACACGAATGAATTATCAAAAAACGTGCATTCCATTCTGAAGTAACCTCTTTCATATATATATATATATATATATATATATATATATATATATATATATATATATATATATATATTGTGTGTGTGTGTGTGTGGAACAATGGGAGCATAGCTTTATTCACAACGTTTCGGCTCACGCCTTTCTCAAGCTATGAACAATTTACAGGCATGGGAATATTTGGCACTTGTCGTCTTTTTCTTCCGAAACCGAAACGTTAACCGAAACGTTGTGAATAAAGCTATGCTCCCATTGTTCTGTGTTTTAACAATTTGTCATTCCATCTTAACTAGTACAAATATATATATATATATATATATATATATATATATATATATATATATATATATATATATATATATATATATATAACCGGTGCTGTGGAATGGTGATGTACATACAATGAAACGGACGAGTTCATATTGAATTTTAGGTCTCGCTCTCATTAACTTAGTACAAATGTCTCTATTGATTACGCCTGGTATCCTGGTCCAGAGTACCAGACAGTGGTGCCAATGCAGCGTGCCTCTCACAGTGGTGCCAATGCAGCGTGCCTCTCACAGTGGTGCCAATGCAGCGTGCCTCTCGCAGTGGTGCCAATGCAGCGTGCCTCTCACAGTGGTGCCAATGCAGCGTGCCTCTCACAGTGGTGCCAATGCAGCGTGCCTCTCGCAGTGGTGCCAATGCAGCGTGCCTCTCACAGTGGTGCCAATGCAGCGTGCCTATCACAGTGGTGTCATCCATCACACGATTTTCGGAAAAATAAACTACAATCAGCCAAACGATATGGCTTTGAAGCGAATGGTGCTTTTCAGCAAAATGAAGCCAACCCCATGCGGGAAAGTTATCTGCGCCGAACTGCTTAGTCGCATTGACAGCATCAACAAAGGCTACGGTTAAGTTCATGTTGAACACGGAGTGCCGAGTGTCAGGTCAAACATTTCCTCGAGGCGACTGGCGGTACTCAGCAACGGATGCCCTCCCGCCGTCACCACATATTCCGCCTCACCACTCAAGCTGACGCACATGGTGCTCCACCCCTTCAATGCCGCCACGGCCGCACAGTATCTTGGTGACGGAATCCAACGCACGCCTGCTCTGAAATCGCATTACATTACAATTGTTGTGCTACGAAATGTCGTAAAAGATACCATTTCTTACCGCACATATACAAGTGCACACACACATACGCACGCATGAATAGGCGCAAAATGTGATGGTGGTTATTGGCTTTACGACGCGTCGCCTGTTCTGAGCTGGGTCTTCTCATGACGACGAGGAGACCCAGCATGACGTCGTCAGTATCTCACCTCGATTGATCCCGTATGCTATTATCATAGTCGATTGATCTCCGGCTGCATGTTTTCATCAGCTTCTGAACCTGCAACACAAGCTTCCTCCAAATTTACAATATACTTAACCCTTGCAATGCGGGAAGACTTCACGCAGTGCGGAATGGCCAACTTGAACCCCACTAACTTCTGCTACAAGTAAGATAGATGCGGTAAATATTATGGTGCAGCTACGTCCTTTGACTTTCAGAGTAACTCGGCACATTTTCTCTATCTCTTTTGGCTGACCTCCCAGGTCAAGCTACACACAACAATGCCCAGGTGCAGTCAGACTTCCGTCTTGGCCGTCGTTTTCAGACCCTGGTCGTAAAACAAACGCGATTTCGTGTTTCAAGCTTGGGCATTGTCCTGAAATCATCCTCTGTAGAGTGGAGGAGGAATGTGATGCCAAAAAGCCAACTGATGCAAAGAAGATGCGCAAATCTATATAGATAATGCCTATCGATGAGTTCCTTTTTACGACCTGTGTTGATTGTTTGATGATGGTGGTTATGTTAGAAGTGTATCTGCTGTCTTTACCAGTCAGCAGTGCTGCTGCCAGAAGCCATACACGCTTTTAAGGACACACTCATAGTTGTAGCAAAAAAAGCAACAATGGCACTTGCCAAGAGTCATGCCAAAAGTACACAAAGTTCCAGCTCTGCTGAACTTTGGGTAAATAAATTCATGGTACTTGCCAGACAGAGCAGGTCCCTGTTTGTAAGAAATATTCAATCTTTTCGGATTTTGTGTATTCATCGTAAACGTCCCTCACATTCAAAATCGATTGTTTCAAGTGCCGTCAGAAGCCACATTTGTGAAAATAACGAATGAAAAATGTCCGCCCCATATGTGAAACATGCTTCCATCATGCACGCGAACAAAGACCAAAGATGCACTCCCGTGATCAGCTTCCCTTGGACAAATATCATAATTCGTCAATTTGTCAACCTGATCAACCTGATACTACTCGTGGCTGAGTAGTAGGCTTTTTCACCACAGGATAAATGATCGCGATAGGTAATCACATCCACCGTTAGCAGGCTCCAGGTCGCACTGAGCAGCGTCCAGAGCCGAGCTGCTAGCGGCAGGAGCTGGCAGGTCTGTCGCTGGCGCAGTGAGCTGCCGACAATTCCACCGGACGAGGAGGTCACGCAGGGTCACACGATGACACCGAGGCAAGAGGTCACTGTCCACCCCACCGCCAGCTGCTGGCCGAGGAGGTCACGCAGGGTCACACGATGACACCGAGGCAAGAAATCACTGTACACCCCACCGCCAGTTGCTGGCCGTCGGTGAGTATGTGGTTGAAGGTCAGAGGCACACCAGAAGGTGCATTTAACGTCCCAGAACTTGAGCGCTTAGCTGTTGTCGAAGTTCCTCTTTTTCTCCTAAGGTCTTCTGTGTCTCGGCTAAACGTTTTCAACGGTGTAGATTACCTGGCTCTACCAAATATCTGTGCCCACCCCCTGCTCGTGGAGTATGTGCTCCCGCTGGTATGGCGATCAAAACGCGGGTTCAGCGCTTTTGTTTGTCTTCATCGTCCACTATGCAGTCACGTATGGCTTACGTGCTTGGTACGCACGGCTTATGGAAAATAAGAACTTTGTGAAATTTGTCGTGATTGATGCATAGTAATTATCTAGAGCAGTCCTCGCGGTGGGCTCACAGATATATCACGTTTCCAATGTCATGCAATAAAATTGTCACATCCAATTCTCCTGGTACCCATGTTTGCACCTTGCCTATCTGAGTGGACGTTTGTTGTATGTTTGCGTTGCGTCAACACCAATGCGCATGACTTGATTATTTCAATGCCACGCTTCGCACAGTGATGCATATATGTACAGGATCACTTTACGTTTGACGGTTTCACTTCTATCGGTCATGACTTTCACGGAGTGGTCTTCGACTGATTTGAGCTGCATGCGCATGCGAATTGGAATCAATTGACCGATACGATGATTTAGCACAGGTGCATACACTGACTTCGGTCACATTGAAGGAGACGAATCGCGGTGGAAATCTCATGTGGTTGAACGGTGTATATATGTATTAGCCACACGTGTATCGCTGACGCGAAGCACTGCCATCATGAAGAAACAGCGAAGCAAAAGAAGTAAAAGCTAAGCCATGGGTGGAGAATGCAGTATGGCGGGTGTGACCATGGCCACACCAACTTCAAAGTTGGTGTGGCAGGACCTCCTCCAACATGTCAGCTAGGTGGGATGCGTCCCACCTAGTGCCGTGGAATGCCGCCTAGTGGAGTTAAAAAAATCCACCTAGTCAAAGGGAGTTTCAATGAAGAAGTAAGCAAAAATTCCTTCATATATTTCCGTTAGCGACAGTTATTTTTCTTGGAACGGTGCATTTTATCAAGAAGGATAAATGGTACAAGTTCGCAGCACTTATGCTGAGTTCAAAGTTGTGAGGAAGGCTCAAATGTGAATATTTGTATGTAGAATGCATGCTACAAAGCCAGCAATTGTATCTATTAACCGTGGTATTACAAAAACTCGACCTTCTAGACTTTTACACATGACCAAAGAAGTCGATGCGCCCTAAAGCCCAATTAACTAACTAACTAACTAGCTAGACTTTTACGCACACCACAGAGGAGCGGGGCCACGCGACCCAGGCCGCGTGACATGAGCGGGGCCACGCGAGCCAGGCCGCGTGACATGAGCGACGAGGGCTAGATATTCAGTTGTGGTCTTTTCTTCGGATGTTGCCAAAATGAAGAGGCAGATGAAGTGTAAAAAAAGTGTGTAACGTGGTGAAATGTTGATCGGTTTTCCCTCCCCCAGGCGACACTACCCCCTTTCCCCTGGGCAAAGTGGGCAGTTGCCCCCTGATAAGCTGTGGGCCTCCAAGAACCGCACCGTGGTTCGGAAAAAAATTGCGCCGGATACCCTAAAAATCCCGCTGGGCTCCAGAAATTCGCCACTGGGGCCACTGAAAATCACATTTGGGCCCACACAAATCGTTCAGTGGCTTCTAAGAATGACGCGGGGAGGGGACAGCTCCAAAATGTGGATCCGAGGCCCTTCAAAAAGTTGCGCAGGGGCCCCTGAAAATCACGCCGGGGACTTCAAAAGTTCTAGCCGGCGCCCCCGAAGTAGCGTTCAGAACCAAAAAAGTCTGACCGGGCCCTGAAAGTCCGCTTGACCCCCAAAAGGTCGACCTGAGCCCCTGAAAACCACGATGAGGCCTCAGAAGTTCGCTCCTGGGCACCTGAACATCACGCTGGGGGCAAAAAAAAGTCGGGTCTATGTTCTTGAAGATCGCGCTGGAGCCACGAATGTTGCCCCGACGGGTTGGGCCCCGGGATATTGCGTTGGGGGCCCCAAACGTTCACGCCTGGGCCCTGAGAATCACACTAGGGGTCCGACAGGTCGCACAGGGGCCCCAAAAGTCGCAGCTGCCCCACGAAAATAAATTCTTATCCGGAATATCACACTGGGGTCTCACAAATCGCGTCAATGACTCCGAAAGCCAGTCGTGATCTGGGAAAACAAACATTGCCAAGCCACCTAAACAAAATCGCACCGAGAGCCGGAAGAATCGTGTCTGGGACCCTAAAATATCGCGCAGGGCATTGCAAAAATAGAACCCTACCTTCAAAAAAAATCACACCGCGACTCGATCGAATCGACACGAGCAACGAGCATCGCAAAACTTAGAACAGGTCCCGGAAGAAAAACATCCGAAAGGTTTTTCTTTTACTCTGAAGGATGCCATCGGCTAAAAAAAACTCGATGAGCAGCCGCAGTGGCGCACCAAATGGGAAAACGCCTCCCCTCCATGCTGAGTGGGGTAGGCTCCCAATAATCGTGCCGGTGCCTCCAAAAATCGCGCTGGGATACCAAAAATTCGCGCAGGGGCTAAAAAGAATTGGGACCTCAGAATTCGCGGAGGGGGCTCCGAATAAATAAAGCTGGCTCCCGAAAACTCTGGCCTGGGCAGGTGGTGGTGGTGAATTTGTGTTGTAGGGTGCGTCCACAGCGTTAGTCATTTTTCGCCCATCGCGCCTGGGTCGGGAAATTTGCATCGGGCCCGCCAAAATCGCGCTGGGGCCCCAGCTAAGCAAAACGCGCCCCGGGACCTCCCTGTGAGACCCCCCCCCCCCCCCACACACACACAAATATAGTGCTCGGGACTGACCTTGTGTCAGGGCATCAAAAACTCCTGTCGGGACTCCCAAGCATTGTCATCGAGGGCCCCAAATAAGCACAGCGTGGCCCCAAAATCGCATCTTGATTCGAAAGCGATGAAGGAGGAGCACTCCAAAATAAGGAGGGATTCCAAAAACTAAATGTCTGAGTCAGGAAAATCACTCCGCAGCCCCAAAGCTCCAGATGACTTCGAAAATCGCGTGCGGCCCGGAACCAAATTTACTGGAGCACGAAAAGTCGCGGCGGGACACAAAAATTCGGCGCCGGGAGTCCAAAAATCAGGTCGAGATACGGACTGAAAAAAAATCATGAGAGGTCCCCAAAATCGCGCCGCGCACACAACTCTGGCGTCGGGTACTCAGAACCATGCGCCTGGGCCCGAAAAGTCGCACCGGGACCCCAAAGTAGTATTGCGTCAGGAGCCCCACATCAACACAGCAGGACCCTAAGAGCACAATGAGGCCGAAAAGGCAACGCGCACTCCAAAGCGAGATGGAGACATGTCTGAATCAACTCTGCGACTACTTCCTGGATAACGATCTGAAGGTAATCCCGACCAAAACTCAGTTCGGAACTCAGTTCTTCTTACGTTCGGATCGCGTCGAAATCTTCGCATTATTACCCCCATACGAGTGTGCTTTAGGGACGCCGTGATAGATGAGAGCCATTCGTGTAGGAACCTTGGGGTGACATTTGATCGCCACATATCGTGGGATTCCCATGTAGCTGTTGTGGTCCGCAAGTGCACTGGATTCCTTCTGGCCATGAGCCATCTGCGTCACCATCTGCCCACCAGTACCCTCTTCACTATAGTAAATAGCCTAGTAATATCCAATATCCGCTACTGCATATCTGTTTACGGGAACGGGTCGGCAGCAAACATCCACAGACTAGACAAGGTCATTAACTTCGCCACTAGAGTCGTGTCAGGTTTAAGGAAATTTGATCATATTTCTGATACCCGTAACGAGTTGGGTCTCCTCACTGCAGCTGATCTGCATCTATTTCGCAGCCTTACTTTGCTCCACAAGATCATTCTGACGGATGAGCCAACGCACATTTCCGGTCAAATCACTGCAAACTCTACCCTGCGAAATCGTCATACACGTGCAGACGACCACCTGCACCTGCCAGCCATACACAGAGAGGCGGGCCGCAGGAGATTTCTCTACTCGTCTGTCTTCCACTATAACAAACTTCCTACTGAAACAAAAACATCGAGGCTGTCTAACTTCTAGAAACGTGCACTAGCTATCTCCACGAAAAACACTAGTCACACATAACAATAAACTTACACAATGGATGTGTGTACACCGTGAACTCACCTTTAGGCCATCGCTTTCCTATCACTTCTATAAACTACTCGTTTATAGCTCGTGTTGCAAGCACGGTGTGTGTAGTGCAGATAGTGATATGAGTATTATATTATGTTGGTGTATGAATGTTTGTTGCGCATCTGCTCCCACTATTGACCGCAAATATATCCTTTCTTTGTATTGACCGCAAATATATATGTGAGTTATACCAAGAATGTCCATAACCGCCACTGTATGTGGTGGCATGTATCGTGAAATAAATAAATAAATAAAGAAATAAAAACGCACCTAGCCTCCCAAAAAGCGGCAGGGTCCTCAAACATGCATTGCATCCCTAAATACACACACCGGGAGCTATAAAGAAAAAATACATCGGAGGCCCTTATAGCAAACGGGGGACATGAGACCGCATGAAGGCTTCAAAAACAGTCTGGGGCTCGCAGAAAGCGACGTGGACCTAAAAAGAATAAAAGGATCGGACACTAAATAAACACATTAGGGTGTTCGAAAACGCGCCGGTACCTAGCAAAATTCATCGGCACAAAAAGCAACAACCCTAACAACAGCCGAGGTCTAAAAAATATGCCGGGCCCCAAACAAAACTTGGCTGCAACCCGAAAGCACACCCGTAGACGAAGAAAAACGCAACGGGTCCAAAACAATGAATATCGGACCAAGGCCTCATTCCGGTAACCCATCTGGGAGCATGTTTAACCAAAGAGATGAAGTGCGTAACAGCTCAGCGGTTATCCGGATTTCTGAACCACCAAAAATGTGGGAAGAATGGAACTAATCGTTGACTTGAAGTTATCGCGCTTTCCTAGCGAACCCCCATGCGAAGCATCCCATCCCGTAAAATATGGCGCAAGATTATTATGTGGTAGCAATTAGCAAATCGTTGGAGGCCTAGCAAAAACCGTAGAATCTCTCGAACTGTGTGGCAAATGCGCCGAACACGCAAGGCGGCCGTACACGTGCACGAACGTTGGCGTGATGCCGAGCGTGGTGAACTGAAATGCCTGAAATTAGAAAATTTTGCATTTTCAGTGATTTGTTCAGGTGAAACTTCAGCAGTCTGAGGTGACTTATCAAGGGATACCAAAAGAAAAACCATCGAGCAGGGTGGGAAAGTTAGGACTGAAATCAGGTGGCTCAGAAACGATGGTGACAGATTGGGCCCCTCCGCAGGACAATTAAGTTGATAAATAATTATTTTATTTTTTTATTGAAAGGGACATTTTTTTAAAAGGTCGAATTCCGATGACTTTCAACCAAACATAGTGGTAGGTTCGGAACCCTCCAAATCTGTTTGCCAACTCCCATGACGCAAACCCTAGGTTCGCCGCTGGGGGAGGAGGATTTAGGGTTGGGTCCTCGTCGAAAGTTGGCCTCTTCCCAAACTGGTGGGCTAGATCCGCCAGTGACACCATATTATACTGATTAGGTATGAGCAAGAAATCCCGCCCAGTGAAAATTCCTTAGAGGAGGCCCTGTGGTGTGGCATTGCCACGCCAACGTTTTGTGACAACATCTATATTGTAAAAGGAAATTCAAACACTATTACCAGTCGGTAAAATTAAACGAAAACTGTGGTCTGGACAGGAACGTAGCCAAGAAGTGTCCAAGGAGGAGGTCCGGATTACCCCCACGATCGTTAAATTATCCGAACTTCGAACACTATATTTGGAAACAAAAAAAGTTCGTTTCTCCCTGATTAAAATACCGCTTCTTACACTCATTGGGGCCCCGGATTGTCGGATCACCTCTCTCCTCAAATTGTAAGTCTGGCACTGTTACAGACCATGAATGCAGACCACCCAAACATGCACATAGATGCAGAATGTCACAGTTACCTTGAGAAAAAAACGTCGATCCAGTATTCTGTAAGGCGTAAGTAAACGCTTGTAAGGGCTCGTAAACTCTCGTAAGGGCCTGTGTGGAATCGTAAAAACCCACACCCGTTCGTAAGCGTCCATAGATGCTAGTAAGGGTCTGTAGAAGTTCGCCAGGGCCCTTGGATGTCCGTAAGGGCCCGTAGATAGTCGTAGGGGCCCGTAGACGTTCGTAGGAGCCTGTAGAGGTTCGCAAGGGCCGTATACTTTAGTAAGGGTTCGTGCACGCCTGTGAGCGCCCGTAAGCATCGCAAAGGCCCGTATGCGTTCGTAAGGGACCGTATCCGTTCGTAAGGGACCGTATCCGTTCGTAAGGGACCGTATCCGTTCGTAAGGGACCGTATCCGTTCGTAAGGGACCGTATCCGTTCGTAAGGGACCGTATCCGTTCGTAAGGGACCGTATCCGTTCGTAAGGGACCGCATCCGTTCGTAAGGGACCGTATCCGTTCGTAAGGGACCGTATCCGTTCGTAAGGGACCGTAGACGTTCGTAAGGGACCGTAGACGTTCGTAAGGGACCGTAGACGTTCGTAAGGGACCGTAGACGTTCGTAAGGGACCGTATCCGTTCGTAAGGGACCGCATCCGTTCGTAAGGGACCGTAGACGTTCGTAAGGGACCGTAGACGTTGACAAGGACCAGAAAACGTTCGTGCGAGTTCGTAGACATTCTTAGGGACCCAACAACAGCCATAAAAGTGTTCGCTTTTTCATATCCACCATGGCAATACTGGTGCGACCATTTGGGCTGGGATAGGGGCCCGTCGGAGCTCAATAAGAGGGAAACCGCCCCCTACTTGTCTGCATCCCTATGTCATGACACCAGACTTTGCTAACTTGGAGGCCAATGATGATGTCACGTGCCAGGTCAAGCACAGAATGTTTGGGTCTCAGGTGAACCGCAGTATATCCCCGAAGTTACCGAATACAATGACAATATTTCACTGAATGATGTTCAATGCCTCAGAAGCTCAACTTCGAACAATCTGAGCACAAGGCCACGCTGGGTCACGTGAAGAAATGTGAGGTCAAATGAGACCACGTCCTGTCCGTGGAATGTGATGCATGATTATGATCCAGAATCTACAGTCCGATAATTATATTTGTATATATAGATATAATTTATTGTTGGTTGACAAACGCACTATTTTCATTCCAATGCCAGTGATGGATATCATCGGTTTAGTAGTTTCCCAGTATGGCCATGGTCTATT
This sequence comes from Ashinkailepas kermadecensis, assembly GCA_034440615.1. Classification (NCBI taxonomy): domain Eukaryota; kingdom Metazoa; phylum Arthropoda; class Thecostraca; family Neolepadidae; genus Ashinkailepas; species Ashinkailepas kermadecensis. Next base: position 188,371 of record JAOTOM010003854.1, read on the forward strand.
GGCATGACCTATGATAACCCAGATACTTTGAACAGAAGATATGTAACTGCAGCTGAATTTGAACTAAATATCATCATAAACCATGCATGGATGACATAGTTGCTAGCATCGTTAGAAACAATGATCGTCCAGGCACATGTTTCTGTGATGTTAGTTGACATAATGCAGGCTCGCCGGGCATCCAAGTTTTAACAAAACATATCTGTGCAACCAGTTTTAGATCATGCCACGTTTCACAAACCTAGCTTCAGAGGTTGCACTGTAATCGTGAAAAAGCAGCGAAAGGGGAAATGATCCCTACCATTCGAGGGTTAACACGTGCACTAGAATTGGGGTGAGGGTTCCGCTAATCTCCCCGGTTCTTTGCAAATATCTCCAAAACCAAGGAACTTACAGATGCGATTCTTCTTTTACCTTCTGATATGCACCTAGCTCGACGTTTAAAAATACAACTTGGTTGGATATTTTGCAAGTCTGTGGCGTACGAAGTCAAACGTCAAACATATGCGTTGCATATGTATGCCCTATGTGCAGGCGTGCAAGGATCAACTCTTCTCGCCTACATTTCTTCAGCGATGACATCCTTGGTGCCTGACATCCATGAACATCCATGAACTGGTGTTATGGAACGAAGTTTGTTTCAAACCTGACAATCCCACATTTCTTGCCACTTTCCTTGGAGAAAAGCATCTACTTTCGAGTAGCAATCTGTGACGGGGAGGGGCAAGGCTCGAGTCCAACGTGACTGCGCGGCACGCTTGGCAGCAGCGTCGGCTAGCTCATTTCCGTTAATGCCATTATGACTCGGTACCCAACAAAGGATAATCCTCTTACCTGCTTTGCCTAATTCCGCCAATCGTACTAGGATATCTTGATCAAACTGGTTTGATGCGTGAATGGACTGGAGAGCATTAAGGCTACTCAACGAGTCCGTTATAATAAGATGTTGGGCTTCATCTCCAACCTCAATAAAACATGAGGCCTGTATAATCACAACTAGCTCAGCAGTGTACACAGACGCGTGCGGTGATAAAGTATAACATCCCGTAGCTGTACGACATACAAATGCACACCCAGTCCCATCGACCGTCTTGGACCCGTCAGTGTATGTTCGAGAGTAGGAGCTATACAATTATAGTAGCTCCAAGGAGTCTGCTCTGAAAAGCTCTGGGGTGGTGTGTCCTTTCTTGGCATTCGTGAGAGAGACATCAATTTCTGGTGAGGTGAGTTCCCATGACGGAATTTGTGTGTGTTTCATCTTCGCGACACGTCGTAGTGAGATTTGAGCCTCTTCAAGTAGCGAAAGGATTTTGACACAGAATGGCCGTAGTCTTTCCCCCTCTCTGCCCACGGAAGACCGACAACATACGGTGTGAAAAGATGGATTGATATGTGGGATGCACTGGAAACTGCCTCAGCTTTATTGCTTATCGGAGACCTAGCTTCTCGCGTCTGTTTGCCAGTGGGCTTCTGGCGCTGTTTGCCAGTGGGCTCTCATGGGCTTCTGCCAAAATACTTGCAGCTGGCGATGTCCGAAATGCCCATATGGCGATCCGCAATGCTGTGTGGTGCATTGTGTCGAGCTTCCGGTTCAAGGAGCAACTAGCACCGTCATATATACATGATGCGTAATCGAGGTTCGAGCGGATAAGTGATCGATATAACATTAAAAGAGTCGCTCTGTCAGCTCCGTAATGAGTTCGTGAAACACCTTTCATAATATTCATTGCTCGGAAGCATTTATCTCGCAATGTGTTGATATGGTCGCCGTAGGATAACCGGCTGTCCAGACTGACGCCGAGGAAGCGAGCCGCTGGTCGCACGGGTTTTGCTGGCCATGCAACCGAAGAACCATCTCCGGACAGTGACGACGACGTCGGCAAAAGTGAACAGCAACAGTTTTGAAGGTAGAGAATCGAAGGCCGTTGACTATAGTCCACCTTTCAAGACAGGCTACAGAAATCTGCAGCTGTCTCTCCATGGATGGTGATTGCGACGCACATGACCAGATAGTAAAATCATCCACAAAACGTGATCTTCCAATACTCGATGATAGTCCATTGTCTATATCATTGATTAACATTGTAAACAACGCAACGCTAAAAACGCTTCCCTGTGGGACGCCGTTCTCCTGGATAAAACGTGGAGATAGATGGTTTCCCACTCTGACCTGGCAAATACGGTCACACAGGAAGTTTTAGAGAAAAATTTGCATCGGTCCACGTATCCCGTAGTTCCACACTCCCTTCAGTATTCCGTAACGCCACACTATATCATAGGCAGCCTCTATGTCAAAAAAGATTGCTCCCACGTGCCCATTTTGCACGAAACTGTGCTTTATTTCTGTGTCTAGTCGTAAAACGTGATCCATGGCGATACGATTCTCCCGGAACCCACACTGAGAGTCTGCGAGGATACCTTCTTTTTCAAGATACCAGCTGAGGCGAGCATTTATCATTCGTTTCATGAGCTTACATAGGCATGATGTCAGCGAAATGGGGCGATAATGTAAAGGGTCACGGCCAGTCTTGCCAGGTTTCACAATAGGAATTACAATGGCTTCCCGCGAAGATGGGGTTAAATGGCCGCCGAGCCACACTGAATTGAAAGAGGAAAGAAGAGAGGCAAGAGCGCAGGACGGGAGGCGCTTCAACATGTCATTGTGGATGCCGTCCGGCCCCTGTGATGGTGTCCGGAGTGATCCGATAGCATAAGTTAGTTCTGCCATGGTAAAACGACGATTGTAAGAATGGTGCACTGATGTGGTAAAATCAATTGGCATCGACTCCCATATAGCTTTGTGGCGTAAACACTCTGGGTTAGCAGCGCTTCCTCGACTTCTTTGCGATAGAGCGTGGCCAATCGCATAGGCAACTTCTGCAGGATGGGTAACATCCTGGTTCGCGATTCGCATCACAGGGAGAGGAACTGAACAGCATGTGCCGGAAATTCTTTTCACTCTGGACCATACCTGTGATGAGGAGCCAGACCGATTTAAGATATTTGTGTAGGCCCTCCATGATGTACGCTTCGCTTCCGAGATGGTCCGACGTACTATCGCTCTCGCTTTACGGAACAAAATTAAATTAGCCGTGACACTGTTTCGATTAAATGTTTTACATTTAATCGAAATTTCGATTAAATGTTTGCCGCCCCGGTAGCTCGGTTGGCTAGAGCGCTGG
>JAOTOM010003855.1:0-191567 GCA_034440615.1 Ashinkailepas kermadecensis
CGTGAGTCAGACCTCACAGAGTTTCCAACACGGCGCTGTCGTCAAAGCCAGTTTTTGTACCGACCAAAATTGACATTATGAACAAGCAATGTCCAAAAAGGCGGCATGTCTCAAAAACGTCGAAAGCCGATTAATTCCATGCGCCATCTTGGATGATTGCTCATTGCAGCAAATTGCGAGATTTTTCGTTGCGACTCGATGAATGTGTCCGCTGCATTGTCACATGAATACCGACAAAGTACAAAAGTAATGGTTCCACATACGAAGCGGATACAGCCGAAAAAGACAGAGAATAATGTAATGTCTTGTCCAGACTGTAGTGGCGTTCCTGCTCCTATATGGTGCCTCGCAATGAACGTCTTGTGCTGGAACAGTTGACGCGCCTTGGGTCGTTGCTATCAGCTCCCAACCTCCATTGACATTGGCTAGATGAGCAAGGATGCTGAAACTACATGACCATTTTGCGCCGTACAAACCTAGCATTATGAATTGGAAGAATCCGCCAAGAATATGTCATAGGAGTTACCGTCGGTATGTATATAAGTGCCATCGAGCAATATCAGTATTTTCGGTGTAATAAGAACACAATGAGTTGGTGATGTGGTTATAAACTAATGAACACATTGCGGTGTTATAAACTAATGAACACATTGCGGTGTTATAAACTAATGAACACATTGCGGTGTTATAAACTAATGAACACATTGCGGTGTTATAAACTAATGAACACATTGCGGTGTTATAAACTAATGAACACATTGCGGTGTTATAAACTAATGAACACATTGCGGTGTTATAAACTAATGAACACATTGCGGTGTTATAAACTAATGAACACATTGCGGTGTTATAAACTAATGAACACATTGCGGTGTTCAATAACGGTTCAATGCGTAAAAGAACATCCCACAGTCACAGAGCGACAAGAACATCCCACAGTCACAGAGCGACAAGAACATCCCACAGTCACAGAGCGACAAGAACATCCCACAGTCACAGAGCGACAAGAACATCCCACAGTCACAGAGCGACAAGAACATCCCACAGTCACAGAGCGACAAGAACATCCCACAGTCACAGAGCGACAAGAACATCCCACAGTCACAGAGCGACAAGAACATCCCACAGTCACAGAGCGACAAGAATGTAAACGGTAGAATTCGGAAAGCTTGTGTTTACACTCGGTCGGAGATAAAGAATATGGACACGTCAATTCTTCCCGTGGTTGAACTTGCACATAGTAAACCGGTGTGAACCCTTTCAACCACTGGTGGCTAAGCCTACAGGACACAGCCATGTTGGCCCCGACTAAGGCAAGCCCCCCCTATCAGGAGCAGATCCAGAAGCCTGGCTTTGGGAAGGGGCCAATTCGAAAAATAACCGATAAACAAACTCATCAGATTTATCATTTAGCGTTCATCTGGGTTGGTTAGGACAATACTCATATCACGAAAGGTTGTTAGATTTCGAGAAAATGGCATTTTAGTGCAAATATCGAAAACATCAGCTTCTTGTCGGAGGGCGGAGGGGGGGGGGCATGGTTCCCTTCCCACTGGATTCGCCCCTGCCTCCCCCCCACCCACACACACACACATGCACACATCAAACGCAGCCAGCCTTGTCTGGGACGTCAGCCCTCCACACACATACACACACATTAATCGCAGCCAGCCTTCTCTGGGACGTCAGCACTCCATACACCTGCACACGCATCAAACGCAGCCAGCCTTGTCTGGAACGTCAGCGCTCCACACGCAGCCGGTGTGACTGACAGCTCAGAGTGAAGTGACCCAAATGCAGCCACACATTTAAGAAGCGCAGCAAATGTACTCTATGAACATAGGTACGTTGCACTCGCATATTTTTAAGCTGCATGCTGGAAGAATGAGGCCAATGACCTTTCCCTCACCGCTCTCGCTCTATCTTGCCGAGAGCATGTGTTGTAGGTGAGTGCTGGGAACAGGTTGCCGAGAGCATGTGTTGTAGGTGAGTGCTGGGAACAGGTTGCCGAGAGCATGTGTTGTAGGTGAGTGCTGGGAACAGGTTGCCGAGAGCATGTGTTGTAGGTGAGTGCTGGGAACAGGTTGCCGAGAGCATGTGCTGTAGGTGAGTGCTGGGAACAGGTTGCCGAGAGCATGTGTTGTAGGTGAGTGCTGGGAACAGGTTGCCGAGAGCATGTGTTGTAGGTGAGTGCTGGGAACAGGTTGCCGAGAGCATGTGCTGTAGGTGAGTGCTGGGAACAGGTTGCCGAGAGCATGTGTTGTAGGTGAGTGCTGGGAACAGGTTGCCGAGAGCATGTGTTGTAGGTGAGTGCTGGGAACAGGTTGCTGAGAGCATGTGTTATAGGTGAGTGCTGGGAACAGGTTGCGGGAAAAATGTGTTATAGGTGAGCGCTGGGAACAGGTTGCTGGCCTGTAGCCGTCAGAGGCTGCTGCTCTGCATTTCGCAATGCCAGCCTCGGATAACCGACACACTTCTGTGACCAGTGCCTCGGATAACCGACACACTTCTGTGACCAGTGCCTCGGATAACCGACACACTTCTGTGACCAGTGCCTCGGATAACCGACACACTTCTGTGACCAGTGCCTCGGATAACCGACACACTTCTGTGACCAGTGCCGGCTGCGGTGGTGGGTTTTGTGTAGTCTAAAACAGACACACTTCTGTGACCAGTGCCGGCTGCGGTGGTGGGTTTTGTGTAGTCTAAAACAGACACACTTCTGTGACCAGTGCCGGCTGCGGTGGTGGGTTTTGTGTAGTCTAAAACAGACACACTTCGGTGACAATTGCTACATGCGGTGGTGTATTTTGTGTCGTCTAAAACGGACACCCTTCGGTGACAATTGCTCTCTGCGGTGGTATATGTTGTGTAGTGTAAAACAGACACACTTCGGGGACAATTGCTACATGCGGTGGTGTATTTTGTGCAGTCTAAAACGGGCACATTTTGGTGACAATTGCTATCTGCGGTAATATATTTTGTGTAGTTCTAGGTTATGGCAGGCTTTGTGGTCATAGGGAAATTCGGGTTCTGTGATTTCGTGTGATTTCTGGGAACACAATCCACTTTAGAGTCAAACGCATTTAATCAGGACAGCTTTCAATTGCTCCAGATTTTGACAATATTCTTGATCCGCGTGGGCATCATCACAAGTGAGGATTTGAGGGACCATTCAAACCCCGGGCCACCCTAATTGGCTAACAATTATCTGTTTTTGCTTCAAAAACTTATTTAGAACAATTGTAATATATATTCATGTGCGCCTGTGACTTCCCTTATTTAGTGATGACCTTTGTTTTAAATCTCGACAATAGGCTGACTAATGACCACGACTCTATCATGGTTCGCCTGAACATGAGTATGTGTCTGTTTCTTCGAGTAAGGAGAGAGCCAGACTGACAAGCCGTTTTGTTTGTGAAATACCCGTTTTATGCGCACACGCCAGGAAGGTGGTTTCTTATGTCAACCTAACGAAACGTTTTTTTCACTGCTGATGTTATGCTTCTTTGTGACCCACACATTACACACACACACACACACATATATATATACATATATATATATATACACATATATATATATATATATATATATGTATATATATATGCATATATACATATATATATATATATATATATATATATATATATATATATATATATATATATATATATATATATATATATATATATATATATTTATATGTATATATATATATATATATATATATATATATATATATATATATACTGCTTGTTCTTTTGAGTTGGTAGAATTACGGTTTTATCCAAGATAACCAGAAAACACTGTTTGTTGTTCATGCAGTATTACAAAAAAACTTCATCATAAAGTTATCACATCAGCTCAGTTTTTCGGCATTGCGGATATTCGTACTCATCAAGCTGTGCCATAAAATGTCGTGTCCGTGGCGTTGTTGCTCTTGCACTTTAGCATCTTCGCCACAGTGATTTGGAGGCACGTACCCTACAGTATTTCTGGAATGTATGACTAGACATGCAAGGGTGCTGGCTTTTATTGGGAAGAAACGTCCCAAACCCCTTTCATCGCCGTCCGTGTTACGCTCTGGTTGACAACGTAGCAACGGCGCCTTTGGCCGTCAGAACAGAACGCCATTATTTCTTCACGAGCAATTGAGTACGAATGGCACCGCTGCTCTCCTGTCTGACCCCCTGTCGCCACAGCAGGAGCCGCTGCTCTCCTGTCCGGCCTGCTGTCGCCACAGCAGGAGCCGCAGCTCTCCTGTCCGGCCTGCTGTCGCCACAGCAGGAGCCGCAGCTCTCCTGTCCGGCCTGCTGTCGCCACAGCAGGAGCCTGTGGCGACAGTGGGCAGTGCGACAGCAGCAGTAGCAGCAGGAGCCTGTGGAGACAGGAGAGCCGCTGCTCTCCTGTCCGGCCTGCTGTCGCCACAGCAGGAGCCGCTGCTCTCCTGTCTGACCCGCTGTCGCCACAGCAGGAGCCGCAGCTCTCCTGTCCGGCCTGCTGTCGCCACAGCAGGAGCCGCTGCTCTCCTGTCCTGCCTGCTGTCGCCACAGCAGGAGCCGCTGCTCTCCTGTCCGGCCTGCTGTCGTCACAGCAGGAGCCGCTGATCTCCTGTCCGGCCTGCTGTCGCCACAGCAGGAGCCGCTACTCTCCTGTCGCCACAGCAGGAGCCGCTGATCTCATGTCCGGCCCGCTGCCGCCAGAGCAGGAGCCATTGGGCCGGCCGCTCACCACGAGGGCAGCAGTGGGCGCGGCCGTTGGGGGTAGGCCAGGCTGTGTACCCGCACGTTACGACAGCGTCGTTACGGTTCACCTCACGGCAAGGCGGTCCACCACTTGTACCTGCCCTCCCAACAGGTCAGGCGCACAAGGACAGTTGCGGGAATGGTAGGCAGAGGGGTGTCAAATTTGTATCAGTGTAACCAAGTTGTCTAATCATTACCTGTGGATAAATGAAGTGGTGTGTGGTTCTTCTTGTTGATTAAGATTGCACTAATGAAGGGTTTGCAACTGGCAACATTTTAATGTTGTGAAGGGAAATTGATTTTACCTAGTGCTAGAAAGCGTAATTTTTAGTGCCGAATTATCATTAATTTGAAAATGCACTGTTAAAAAAATATTCATCAATGGTTTGTGAAAAAGTACATCCTTTACCATTGGCACATGGCCATTTTAATCATGATTACAGAGGATAAGAATACAAATCAAGTGGACTTTTGATATCAATCAATACAGTTGTGGTCGGCTAAAGAATCTCTTTGACCTTTGCGGTTACTGCAGCTCGGAAAATATAACAAAGAGAAACGAAACAAATTGTACCTTGCTCTCACGCGAGTTTCACGTGCGGTGTTAGTGCCTTTTTATTAATGTCTTCGTTAGCCTATTTTTCGACCTTTTGACACCAATGTTCAATCACTTGCTGCGCCATCAACGTACATGCGGCATTGAGAAGCATTACCAAGACATCCATGGCGAGATATAGGGCATCCATATGAAATTGTCATCTCTGCTGGAAAGCCAGGTAGCAACTGCACAGTGTTTGTTCGGACGGAGAGTGCAGCAGTGACCATTGGAGAACTCTGCTGGAAGCCAGTATCAGGTACGTGAAAATTTAATTTGCATCGCCATACCTCTGTATATCGTTGTTCTGCCTTTCATCGCATTTTTGGACTGATATCTCCAGAAAGTCCATTTTCTAGAAAGATTATCCCACAAAAATGTTCATTCACCTTGATAACTATGTAATATGAATACACTAGCCGGAAAATCACAGCGTCTCGGGAACCGCGACTAGCTTTCGACTTCTGATTTAGACTGCTATTTAGAAAAGGCAAAATTCGACTTGGTTTGTCGAATACAGCGCATTGCCGACATGCGATTGACAGTAAGTACGTGTGGTCAACATAGCATACTTTCATGATTGACAGGCCAAATTCATTAGACGCTGCCTCGCGTCTCGTTCCACGGGCTCCTCTTCGTGAGGATCTATTGGTGAGGATCTCTTGGTGAGGATCCCTTGGTGAGAATCTATTGGTGAAGATCTCTCCCAGCGCCTGCACCGCTTGCTCGTGCGCTGCTGAGCACCTCGAGCGCTTGACCTCGAGCGAGTTACATAGCCGTCACCATATTGCGGCAATGGTCGCCTCCAGCGGCCATTTACATCAAAGACTCAGCCGGGCGCCGGCACAATTTACATTTTCCTTCCCATATGAGTGGTACAATGTAATCGCCTCATCTTCAATGGAGATCATGCCGCGATTGTCAGGGATCCATTTTCACAAACAAGGCAAATCCCCCGGCTGGCCGCCTGTCCGTCGCCCGTCGCCCAACTCCAGCGGCGCTCAAACCTGGCACGACCGGTCGGCCGGCCGCTGCCGCCCGGCAGCCGTTTGAGAGCCGCCGGCGGCCACACCCAGCCGCGCTGCCGTGTGGTGTGCAGCACACCGTGACTTTGTCAAAACGAATCCCATCGTGCACAGCGCACGTCTGACGTCACCTGAGTTCAGCGCGCCGATCAGACCGGCCGTCAGGCTGGGCTGCCGCTCTGCGACGTCACCGGTGTGACGTCACGAGGGCGAGGCGAATACGGAAGCGAGACGGTGGCCGGTGACAGGTGGTAGAGGCCGGATCTGGTGAATACCTGGACGCCCGATTATCGACGCTTTGTGTCGGCACCCTTTGATCGCCGATCCGAGGCGCCCCGTCCTCTTCGGCAGACGACTAATCCGCCAGCGCGAGGCGCAGCCGCTATGATAGCCGCCGTGTGGAGCGCGGAAGATGCAACCAAGGAGCGGCCGTAGAACACAGACAATGGCTACAGGCTACAGACAAGAGACAATGGAGGCGGACTAGGGACAATGGCCGCACAGCAGAGGCAGTTGCTATAGACCACAGGAAATGGCCGCAAAACAGATACCAAGAGCATGTACATTCTTGGTTTCTGCTGGTAGGACTCTTGGTAGGAACAATCTGGAAGTGTTTAGGAACGGAGCTGCTTTGAAGTGGTCTTTTTACGTGCAGCACCATAGGGTCAATATTCTCATCTTTATAGCTTAATAAGGCATCAGCCTCACCTCTCCTATTGATTTTACATACACATAAACCTGTATTACGAACGTAACCGGGGTGCTCCAGCGGGGTAAGCCAGTGTTGGCGGACATTCCTGGCTTCCAATGCGAAGCCAAGACAATCTCCTCATGGAAGTCCTTAACACCTGTGTATTCCGCTTTTCTTGCATGGATGTACCACTGCCTATAACATACAAAATGACCGCAGACAAAAACAATGGTTGCCAAAATGGCTTGGAAATACGCTAGGATCTGGTGCTGGCCCTGGTGCACCTTAGATAACTGGTTCTTGTTGAAGACGAATTATTTGTGCTCCCTCCCGAGCCATGTCCTCGCCTTTGCAATTGTGGTCACAATGTTATACACTGCTGCAAATAAAAATGCAATTGCTGCAGCGCATACTTTTGCCATCGAGCCTGGACAGCAGCGACAGGAAAAGCAGTGACCACAAATCAGTGACAGAACCTCATCAGTGGCCACAAACAGAAGAGGGGATGTAGTCAGGGACCAGTGTATTATATTATATTATATATATATATATATATATATATATATATATATATATATATATATATTTATATATTATATATATTATATTATATTATATATATATTATATTATATTATATATATATATTATATTATATATATATTTATATATATATATATATATATATATATATATATATATATATATATATATATATATATATATTATATATATTCAGGGACCAGTGTATTTTTGTTCAATTCCATACTGGGGGAAGGAGAAGGATGCTTGAGTAAAAAGACATAAACAAAGGCTCTTTATAAACTTTAAAAAAAAATTGCAACAATACAGGACGATGGCCACATATCAGGGACAGTAGCTACAGAGAAAGGACAGTAACCAGATATCGGGGACGGTAGACACAGAGGAAGGACAGAATCCACAGAGAAAGGGCGGTAGTCACAGATCAGGGACAGTAAACACAGAGGAAAGACAGCAGCCACAGATCAGGGACAGTAGCTACAGATAAGCGACCGTAGTCAGAGGTCGGGGACAGCAGCCACATATTAGGGACAGTAGCTACTGATAAGTGAGCGTAGCCAGAGATCGGGGACAGTGGGATAGGCGGAACTCCCAGCCAGTCAGGGCCTTTTGCCGGTCCGAGGAGATGCTTGTAGTGAGGACACGTTTGCTTTTGTTTGTCCTCCGTACGAAACTTGATGTGGCTGTTTCACGCGTGAGGTGGCATCCTCCCATCCTCACACCCTGACGATTTTGGTGTATTCGAATTTACGTAGTAGATCGTCGGCTCAGAAATCAATTGCACTTTACCGTATTATGGCGGTAAACCAGGAACCTTTTAGCGGTCTTGATGCAAATATTGTTAGCCTGTATAGACAACATCATACATTTTGGTGAAACCAAATACTGTACACCATTTCAAGACGTTCCAACAAGACGTATATGAAAACAAGGATGGTTCAAACCAATGGAACTAAGAAGGCAATGTAGCTAAGAACGGTTTGACATAACGTTTGAGACCCTAGATGTCATTTTTGGCGACATTGAAAATTAAGTGCTTTGGAATCAGGGAGAAAAGGCGGTTCGAAAAAATGGAAGTGTAAACTTTTCAAACTGCAATATTTTTTTTAGCAATGATAATTTCGGAATTCATTGCCTTTTTTGTACGGATAATCATCATATTACACCTAGAAATGGCCTTTTGCGTGAACTTAACTATATGGAAAAGTGAATAGTTTGGCCACCATTTGCAATGCTAGCCCCAACAGGTTAATGATTGGAACAATGACACCATAAGAAAACAGAAAAATCAGAGATAGCAGCTTTGTCAGTTATGTTGAGATGAGCATTGCCGGATGGTTTCCTGTAAATCTCTGCATCCGGAAAGGTGTGACGTATTTTAAGGTTTTTCTTGGAGTTGACCTCACTTAGCCGGTCGTAGGCAGTGTTCTTGAACGACCTGACCAGAAGTTTTTCTTGAGGTCCAAAATTGATGTAGGAAAATGTGTGCCAAGATTTTCCTTAGCCACGGAGAAACTCCTTAGCCACGGAGAAACTCCTTAGCCACGGCGGGTGATTTCTGCCGACCCTCTTCCGACGGTGAAGGAGTTAAAATACATGGACAAAATTAGCTTGAACTTTCGGATAACTATGCACCTCATTTCCCTGTTCAGATCGTGAGAGTTCACTTCATCGGTACAACTATTGCAAACTATTGGGGGGAGGGGATAATTCATTCAAACTTGACGGTTGAGAGTATCCATTTCTCGTTTCTCTTCTATGGCGAAGCCCATGAGAAGGCTACATGTGCAAAGAGTGGATAGTCAATAACATCTATCCACGAGACACAAAGTTTGTGTGTTGTACCTGAATTAAAGTCTCTGCGACAGACTCTGACTTTGGCGAGACAAGAGCAGCAGAGCAGAGACAAGGTTCGAAAACACGACCAAACTGTCAGCCCAGTCATTAAATAGCTCGATAGGTAACCTGAGTAGTGGCCTGATTGTTCGAACTCAATGAACAGTGATGTTCGGTAGCAAGTGCATCAAGCGTATCTTTCCATGTTTTCACCACATAACATCAGTTGGGTTGACCAGCGTTTTGTGTAGTTATGTGCTGTGCTGTGATGCTGTAGACGTAATGTTTATGGGGATGCCTGTGTTGTCTAATTGAGCTAAAGTAACCTGACAAAAAAGGACAGAGCAGGAAAAACGTAGCAGTGATTCGTCAGCACCAGCAACGAGAACCACCTAGCAAACGAAGCCTTCAATCGTATTGCAGGTTAAGTTTGTCTCGATATCTGGATCATCTTATCTGCCCATGGCGAGATAAAAAAGCACAAGTCAAGAGGGTTGGGCGACAGGGCTCAAGTTTTTGCACTTGGACAAAACACGTGAGCCCGCCCTCCTTTTTGAGCAAAATTCGACAAAACACGTGAGCAAAATTCGTCTCCTCCAGCTAGTTTTAAAATGAAGGTACACTAGTGTTCTTTACGGCCTTTGTCAACTCTCAGGATGACTTTTTCAGATTGTAGGAGTCCATTCCACAACATCTGTTAGATATGTTGCCATTTTTCATCGGGCATAACTTTACGCCTAGCCTTGAGGGGCCTATGCGGGCCTCTTAATGCAGTCGCCTTGAGAGTTCCCTCATATCCGCCAAGGGCGGCTGCCCCATTTACCCCCTCCCCTTGGCTACGCCACTGACAACAGATTGTACGCTAAGTAGCTGCGGCATATCACAATGAAATGTCACCCATTTCAACAAAGTTGGACTAATGCATGAACTTATTAATGCTCTTCTTGTTCCGTTATTGCCGACCAAGTTCTATGATGGATGTGATATGAAGAGGCTTGAGGCAGAACCATATAGAAGTCGTTCCTTGCCATGCAATACCCACCTTAGATCAATACACTGCTATACCTCAGCTACTTCCATTGGGTCAACGGCCTCTTCATCATTGATTTCGATATTGTCTTCGAGTTTATAGTATGAAATCATATGAATGTGTCCCCCTTGATGTCGGGAGGCTCACAACTAATGGACGCATGTCCCACATCCATGAATATTTCACAAAAGGTTGCCAGTGCATGGAACGCCATGTCGTTGGTGTTAAAACTCTCAGAGGTTCAGGGATGGACTGTCACCTACTTTATCATCTCTCTCCTGGTCCCTGTGATCGTGTTAGTTTCTCTTGTAACGAGGCATAACCCTCGGCACGCTTCGCTTCGCTTTCTAGTTCCGCCATCCATATGTCCTATATCCTACATACGTGACTCTATATTTTGATGTTTTCGTGATGTGTATCATATTTAGGTATTTTCATGTACATTGCATACATAGTGGAAATAACTAAGCATGAATAACGCTGTAAGATAGCAGTCGGCAGTAATGGTTCGGAGCCGTGGGGAGGGGGACGGGAATGTTGCTCATGAGGTTCGGAGCCAAATTCGAGTGATATTGTAATTAAAATATAATTTTGGTGTCCGTGAAAATTTTGGTTGCGCAAATTGTCTTGCGCAAGTCTAGGTTTGCGTGCCTGGCTCTCATTGAGCACAGTTCTGGACACGGAGACATCCAGGATTTTTGTTGTCAAGAGGGATTGGATTGTTCGATAAAATTGTACCGAAGTCCAAGGATTCAGTCAGAGCATTGGTGGATCCAGGTGGATTGGAGACATGTGAGGATATAGCGCGCATGGAGATATAGCGCCCCTTCGACTTGAAAAATACGCCCCTTTAGAACGTTCGTGTGTACCCCCTCAGCGAATTTTTCAACAGATGGTGTCTGTCTGAGAAGAAAGAGCGCCGCTCCCGATAGAAAAAGCGCCCCTACAGAACGGTCAAGTGCACCAGCCCCTCCCCCTGCCTTAAACGAAAACACTCAAAATCAATTGAATGACTCCTCTCCGGAGAAATAGCACTCCACGCGATATGTCCCCCCCTACTAAACAAAAATCCTGTTTCCACCCACTGGTCGCAGGCATGCAGTGGCGTATCCAAAAAAATACTGTTTTTTCCCTACCTTCACCGTCCCTACCCTACCTTCACCATCGGGTTGCTTAGGTTTCGAGAAAATCGCACGTTCGTGTGATTTTTTTTTTAAACGCACAAATTGTCTGACCACTGTTCGATCCGGTCCAGAAAAACAATATGTTCTGGCAGCACGCTGCGCACCTGCGAGCATAGATGGTCCTCCCTATCTTTAGAGACGCTCCAGCATGTTCAATGTTCTATTGCGCCCATGAATAATTACATATTTTAAGAGTGGGCTCTACATTTCATACCCTCCAATGCATTTTGAATTGATCAACTTTAGCCTTCCGGTCCGCCATTTGGTACTAAGCGTTCCAACATAACTATTCTGTTTCAGTTGCAGGTCCTGTGGCATAAATAAAGACATAAAGACATAAAAGATCAGTTCAACTATGAGCCACAAGGGCCCTTCTTAGTTGCACTTTGTACACTGAACCAGTTGCCCACCAAATCTGTCAATCAACCCTCCCTGGAATACAGAAAAACAAGC
Source organism: Ashinkailepas kermadecensis (assembly GCA_034440615.1). NCBI lineage: Eukaryota > Metazoa > Arthropoda > Thecostraca > Neolepadidae > Ashinkailepas > Ashinkailepas kermadecensis. The sequence goes on from JAOTOM010003855.1 coordinate 12,105, forward strand.
CCCCTAGTCTTATAATGATTGTCTATGCCGTTTTTAAAGATGTTCAGAGTGTTGCTACTGACAATTGTTCCTGGAAGCTGGTTCCAGTGCTCTACTACCCTGTTGGTGAAGAAAGACTGTCTTAACCTTGTCCTGCTGTGATTAACTTTAATTTTGAATTGATGACCTCTAATTGCATCATTTCTGTTAAATTCAAACATTTCCCTGAGATATCCCTGTTCCTGACCATGAACAAATTTAAAAACCTCGATGAGATCTCCTCTCAGCCTTCTATATTTAAGTGAAAACATATTCAATTTCTTCAATCTTTCCTCATATGCCAGGTTGCCTATACCATTAACCATTTTTGTTGCCCTCTTTTGTACTCTCTCTAAAAGCCAACAATCTTTCTCATAACTAGGGGACCAAGCTTGGACACAGTATTCCAAATGTGGCCTGACATATGCACAGTAAAGCTTCCCGATGACCTCCTCACTTTTGTATGACACATTCCTCTGTATCGCCCCAAGCATTCTTAGTGCCTTCTTCCTGGCTTCTTTGGTCTGTTCTGATGCCCCCAATTTTGTGTTCAAAATAACACCTAAGTCCTTCTCCTGCTGAGTCACAGATAGTACTTGGCCATCCATCAAGTATGGCGCCTTCATATGCTGCCTACCTACATGCATGACTTTGCACTTATCAAAATTAAACTTCATTTGCCATTTTTCGGACCACTTCACAAGCTCGTCTAAGTCGTTCTCCAGCAAAACCTGCTCATTGTGCCCTGTTATTGCCCTAAAGATCTTCAAATCATCCGCAAATTTCAAAACCTTACTGCTTAGGCCACATTCAATGCTATTCACAAATATAATGAACAACAGTGGCCCAGTACCGACCCCTCAGTGACTCCACTAAGAACATTTTGCCATGATGACTTTGTACCATTAAGCATCACTCTCTGCTGTCTATCTGAAAGCCACAACTCAATCCATTTTAGGATGCTACCTGCAATGCCATGGACCTGAAGCTGCATCATTAACCGTTTATGGGGTACCTTGTCAAAGGCCTTACTAAAGTCAAGATATGCTACATCAACCTGATTTCCCTGATCAAATTGTTCTGTAGCAAAATTTAAAAAGTCCAAGAGATTTGTGAGACACGATCTCCCTTTTCTAAACCCATGTTGAGTATCTGGAATCAATCTGTTTCCTTCCAGAAAACTAACTATTCTATCTTTGATAATTGATTCGAGTACCTTGCAGACTAGGGATGTGAGGCTTACTGGCCTATAATTTTCAACTTTCCCTCTTTATCCTTTCTTGAAAATAGGAACTACATTTGCCCTTTTCCAATCTGTTGGAATTTCATTTTGTGAAACTGATCTACAAAATATAATACTAAGTGGAATTGCCAGTTCCTTTTCAGCTTCCCGCAATACCCAAGCATGAATTCCATCAGGTCCTGCTGCCTTGTTTGGCTTTATTTTTCTGATATAATTGAAAACAACATCACTATCAATGAAATCAACATTGTGTATCTGATCACCTGTCACTGAACTGTGGTTCACGGTTGGCAAATTTGTCACATCCTCCACTGTAAACACTGATTTAAACTGCTTGCTCAGCTCCTCAACCATCTCACCATCCTCACTCAATATAGTCCCATTTACTTCCAGTGGACCAATTGTGCTTGAAACTTTACTTAGCTTGTAGAAACTAAAGAACTTTTTACTGTCCCCATTACAGTTCCAAGCCAAATCCAATTATTTTGCCCGCCTTGCTGCTCTGGTTTCTGCTTCACAGCATCTCTAGCTTTTTTATACGACCTTAGATTTACGATATTTGAAGCTTCCTTAAATACTCTAAATGCATCTTGCTTAGCCTTAATTGATCTCCTCAAATCTGGTGTAAGCCATGCTGGCTTTCCTACCCTTCTTTTGCGCCTTTGCTTTTGGGGGACATGTCTAATCTGAATTTCCCTCAAGTAAGATTTGAACTTTTCCCACATTTCACAGGCATTTAAATCAAAAAATTATTCTTCCCATTTTATGGCACTTAAAGCCTCTCTCATGGAGTCAAAGTCTGCCCTGTTAAAATTTGGAATTTTTGCCAAGTTATCCTTGATTGTCCCTGCTATTTGTACCTTAAATCTCACTATGTTATGGTCACTTCTTCCCAGAGTTTCTCCTACAGTCAAGTCTTGAACTAAATCACTTAAATCTGAGAAGACAAGGTCCAAGAATGAGCCCTGCCTGGTTGTTTCCATTACAAACTGGTGTAAGAACAAGTCCTCTTCAAGGCATTTCCTAAACAGTTTACATGATGGGCAGCCAACACCAACATTTTCATATCCTTTTAGATTAAAGTCACCAAGAATAAGGCATTTCCTCTGCCTCTTCCCACAGCAACATCAAGCCAAATGGACTCCACAGACACATTTTTTACCCCATCTGCTACTTTCTGAGAACTGCATAAGCTATTCACATAGAGCATTACACCACCCCCTTTCACTGCTGGACCCCTATTGCATGAAAACATATTGTATCCCTGGATCTCATAGTCCTGCAAGTTATCCCCAAAATATCCCTCACTGACCCATGCCTCAGTAATGCAAACAAAATCTGGTTTCTCCTCAGCAACATAACACTTGAACTCATCAAATTTGGATCGAATGCTCTGAGCATTAAGCATCATACACTTAACAAAAGTTCCATAACCCTCTTTGGCTTTTTCATGTTGAGTAGCTCTGTCATCTCTGGATGAGCTACCACTCTGCCCCCTTGATCTACTGCTACCCCTATTTGCTGACTGTGAGGTGTTTGCAAGACTTCTCTCTCTATCAGCTACATCCCCCCATGACCTGTCTAGTTTCCCTGTTTCCTAATGAGAGCCTCCTCATACCTATTGCTGAGCAATTCAACTCCTCTCTTGCTCAAATGTAACCCATCTAATGCAAACATTTCAGTCCTCCCCCAGAAATCCCCCCACAAATCCAAGAACCCCACCCCAAGTTCCTTACAAATCTTGGCCACCCTGGTATTCAGCCCAATGGCCCTCGAGTACCACTCTATGCTTGCGTTAACCATAGGGAGGATGGATGTTACCATTCCTCGTTTCCTACTCACAGCTAACCTACCTATCAAAGCCCTATACTCTTGTATTGTTTCCTCTGTTTTTGCTTTTCCTACATCATTTACACCAACCTGCACAATTACTGTTGTGCTCTCTCCACTACCCTTCATCACTCCTTCTATCCTATCACCAACATCCTTTACCTGGGCCCCTGGGTAGCAAACACGAGTCCGTTTGTTGGGGTTCCTGCTACAAAAAGTACGGTCCATGTACCACAAAAAGTACGGTCCTCTTGAGTCCCCTATAACTAAAACTTCCCCCTCTCTATCATCAGCTGCCTGGTCGTTCCTACCTTCCTCCTTAGCAGCATTACTATCTCTCTCTTGCAGTACCTCAAATCTATTATTAGTTTCAATGCCTTTGTCAATTTTCCTTAAAGCTAGTCTCGTACTCTGGCGTCTAGCTACTTTCCACTCTCTATCATGGTCCATACTATCTCCACCCCTATCACTCCTAGACTCCTGCACCTGGCTTGCCTGGCTGACATTTCCTATGGTGGGCCCTGCCACCAAACACTTCAGATGCTCCACCTCCCATGGTGGCCACCCAGAAGGTGGCCATATGACACTGTGCCCCCACCATTCTTGTCTTCACAGGCAACCTGGATTGGGCCTTGCCCATCCAGAACAGTTGTTGAAGTGCAGCAGGCGCGGGCATGACGTGGACGTGCCTGGGACCGGTGACAATACTTGGCTTAACGAGGGTCCATGGTGGCCATTGACAGACTCCGCCTACCAGCGTCGAGCAGAAGCCACCCAGATCATCTATAATTGGCTTGTTACGACTTCAGACCGTCGCGGTAAATGAAAAACCGATTCCTGTTCAGGCCATCCATGCTCACCTTGAATCGAGCCAACTGAACGTTCATTCTGTCTTCGGAAGTACACGCAAAAACATGCAAAAGAAAACAGTTGCCAGAATGTTTTTGACATTGTCGAATTAAAACATCACTTGTTATTCGTCCCGCTTGTCTCCCTCTTTAATTTAGCTGATTAAGCATATGACGAACGACTCAAATTTGCCAAGTTTTAATTAAAAATTTCCGACTGCTTGGGTTTGCAGTTCACAGTTAGTTAGGCAGAGTCGTACGAATCCAGGTTTAGACTTGAGGATAAATAATCATGAAAGCCTTTGTGTTTCGTTGAACCAGAAGCTGATGCTATGCCGAACTGACACCAAGCGGTGTTTCAACGACATGGCAACAGTGCACAGTGGTAAATGCAAAAACACACTCATTAACTCATTAAAGTGTAATGGTGGAAGTTTGCGAGAGCACAAGCCATAGCATACCACATGCGCACATCCAAGGTGGAAAATGGGAGCGCCCGAGAAGTGTTTTATTTTGCTACTTAGCGAGGAAGCAGCATGCAGTTCTATCGTATCGGATTATAGTTGCTCATATCGCTGTCTGCCATCTATTGGCAGAGTGTAGTACTACGGGCATTGATAATTCACGCCGTCCATGGTGTCTATGGCACACATGACGAAAGGAAGTAGTTGTTCGATAACCTTCATCTAAAGATAAAAATTGCCAAAGAGGAATAAGTTGTTGAATTTCTTCAATAAAAATAATGTATGAAATATAGATTAATTATACCTGACGGATAGAACCGAAGTATTGAAGATTAATAAGCATCAGCAAATATTTAGATCATTTCCGATCTATATATTGTGGATATATAGATATTATATTTAAAATGATTATAAAAGTAACCAAATGCCCATGTTAGGTAAAATAGGATAAAAATCGGTCTAATATATTTCGGGCGTGACCCTTCTTCGGAGACAGAATAAACATACAGAAACATTTTACCCACAGAATGTTACGCACATGCTATATATATTAAGCTGTCTACCAATATTAACAAAATAATCATCTGAGTCCAAGTATTTAACATCCAACATAACAAATATATTATATTTATATGGATAAATAGTACAGGCATTTGTAGCATAATGTACAAATGCCTGTACCTTAGCAGAAGTACAGGCAAGCAAAAGGTCATACCTGGCTACTACTATGAAAAATAATCGTACTTACATTAATAGTGTCTCTATATGTCAAACACAGGCGGTTTCTACGCACCTAAATCCTCATCTGAACGGGGCCACAAATCCCAGAAGATATCCTGAACAATAATATATCACGTGCATAACAATAATTTTGCTCGTTTTCCCAACAGCTGTCAACGTTATATTTATTAAGCGTGGTGGTATGCACGTTCTTTAATATACTCTGGTATGCACATTCAGACAACTACGACTATGTCTTTGGGTGTTGGGTTTTGGTCAAATTAAACGCAAAACCAAAGAAGCCTATCAATTGGGCGACAGACTTTATTTTGCATCCCAGGATGTTCATTTGACATTGATTAGCAAGATAACACCTGCCCCAGGACTATCCGACAGGAAGTTTCATTTCCCGGCACATTCCCGCCAGACCTCAATTAAATGATGTTGCTCTAACAAAATGGATTAGGTGTTCTATCTGGTCTAGAGGACGCATATTGCAATCGCATATGTCTTGGATTATAAACAAGATCTGGTCACTTCTCTTGGTGTGCTATATCACATCGATTCTACCATGTGAGGTTTATATTGCTGAAATGTTAACTTAGTAACTGTCGGATCTCTTGTGTTGCATCCTGGAGGCGACGGAAGCAGGTGTTGTAGATACTGTATACAATACTGTAGTATAAAGCATGGAACAAGTACGATCACGATAAATATTAGTGGATGCAGTGGGAGGTCATTGCGCCGATGAACCATCCATTTGATACCCAGAACACCTCGATGTTAGTGGATGCAGTGGGAGGTCATTGCGCCGATGAACCATCCATTTGATACCCAGAACACCTCGATGTTAGTGGATGCAGTGGGAGGTCATTGCGCCGATGAACCATCCATTTGATACCCGGAACACCTCGATGAGGAGAAGAAGTAGACGTTCTTCTCAGTCGGATCGATGTGGTCATCACAGGGCTGGTCAGTGAAACAGATCAGCCAAATGTCGCAGTACCCGGCTGTCAGGTAAATGGTATATTGGGTTAGGTTCACACGACTCAAGTGAAAACGAGAACTCACATGAAAAGCAAAAGTGCGAAACCAAGGTTGAATCCAAGCATCGGCGTGGCCACCGCGGGTGACGAGAGGGAGCGCCCTCCATCCCCCATTCAAAAAAGATTCTTCGCAAAAGTTGGCATTGCGCCATGGCGTTGCATGGAAATAATCGCCCTAAGCCCGTCCCATCGACCCAACCAAAGCCCATGGCGACCCCAATGAATCCATGTTTCTGTCCTTGCCAGTTGCCGAAGCACAGTAATTTGCATGACCCATGGCATAGGCAGCATAGGTACATGTCTCATTTTGCGACACATAATGCATATTAGACAGAGACAGTTTGGACCAACCTACCACAACCACATTCGGCCCGGTTGGATTCTGAATCCAATTTGCGCGCTGATTTCAGAACTGTTTTTGTGATTGCTCTAGGGTGATTAGAAATCAAAATGCTTAACTTTTGAGCCTTCCTTTTGTCATATATGTAATCCGCCATCTATGAAGTATTGTTTAATCCATGAGTTGAAAGCAAAAATGAATCCTTTGACAGACCGGGGAAGTGGCGGTGTCCAGTCAATGACGGGCAGTCTAACTGCTGACAGCTGGCAGCACGATGAGACGCCCAAAGGGGAGCAAAGCTCCTCCTGCCAAGCTCAGATCTGGACCTGACAAGATATTCGGGATCAGGAGGCCCCTGCCCATCAACAAGGTGCCTCTGAATAAAGAGACAGGAAGTGCCCTGGCTTTCGAAGCTGAGCAGGAGAGGATGAAGAAAGGGAAGAAGGATATTGATTGCAAGGACGCCACTGAGAAGGTCACTGAGAAGGTTGTAGAAGTCTACAAGACTGCCAACATCCCTACAATAAGCAAGAAGAAGGTGAAGGAAAAGATGCAGAAGATGTGGCAGATGAGGAAAGAGAGTCTGAATGAGATAGCCAAGGGCCAGACTGGTATGGACAGGAAGAGAAGGAAGAAGAAGAATGGCAAAGTGAAGAGGAAGTTCAAAGATATAGAGGAACTGTTTGATGTAGCTGATGATGATGATGATAGCTCATTCTTGGACCTTGTCTTCTCAGATTTGGGTGATTTGGTTCAAGACTTGACTGTAGGAGAAACTCTGGGAAGAAGTGACCATAACATAGTGAGATTCAAGGCACAGGTATCAGGGACAATCAAGGATAATTTGGCAAAGATTCCAAATTTTAACAGGGCAGACTTTGCCTGCATGAGAGAGGCTTTAAGTGCCATAAAATTGGAAGAAGAATTCTTTGATTTAAATGCCTGTGAAATGTGGGAAAAGTTCAAATCCTACTTGAGGGAAATTCAGATTAGACATGTCCCCCAAAAGCAAAGGCGCAAAAGAAGGGTAGGAAAGCCAGCATGGCTTACACCAGATGTGATGAAGGCAATTAAGGCTAAGAAAGGTGCATTTAGAGTATTTAAGGAGGCTTCAAATATCGTAAATCTAAGGTCGTATCAAAAATCTAGAGACGCTGTGAAGCAGAAAATCAGAGCAGCAAAGCGAGCAAAAGAATTCGATTTGGCTAGGAACTGTAATGGGGACAGTAAAAAGTTCTTTAGTTTCTACAAGCTAAGTAAAGTTTCAAGCACAATTGGTCCACTGGATGTAAATGGGACTATATTGAGTGAGGATAGTGAGATGGTTGAGGAGCTGAGCAAGCAGTTTAAATCAGTGTTTACAGTGGAGGATGTGACTAATCTGCCAACCGTGAACCACAGTTCAGTGACAGGTGATCAGATACACGATGTTGATTTCATTGATAGTGATATTGTTTTCAATTATATCAGAAAAATAAAGACAAACAAGGCAGCAGGACCTGATGGAATTTATGCTAGGGTATTGCGGGAAGCTGAAAAGGAAGTGGCAATTCCACTTAGTATAATATTTTGTAGATCAGTTTCGCAAAATGAAATTCCAACAGATTGGAAAAGGCAAATGTAGTTCCTATTTTCAAGAAAGGAGAAAGAGGGAAAGTTGAAAACTATAGGCCAGTAAGCCTCACATCCCTAGTCTGCAAGGTACTCGAATCAATTATCAAGGATAGAATAGTTAGTTTTCTGGAAGGAAACAACTTGATTCAAGATACTCAACATGGGTTTAGAAAAGGGCGATCGTGCCTCACAAATCTCTTGGACTTTTTGAATTTTGCTACAGAACAATTTGATCAGGGAAATCAGGTTGATGTAGCATATCTTGACTTTAGTAAGGCCTTTGACAAGGTATCCCATAAACGGTTAATGATGCAGCTTCAAGTCCATGGTATTGCAGGTAGCATCCTGAAATGGATAGAGTTGTGGCTTTCAGATAGACAGCAGAGAGTGATGCTAAATGGTACAAAGTCATCATGGCAAAATGTTCTCAGTGGAGTCCCCCAGGGGTCGGTACTGGGGCCACTATTGTTCATTATATATGTGAATAGCATTGAATGCGGCCTAAGCAGTAAGGTTTTGAAATTTGCGGATGATTTGAAGATCTTTAGGGCAATAACAGGGCAAAATGAGCAGGTTTTGCTGCAGAAAGACTTAGACGAGCTAGTGAAGTGGTCCGAAAAATGGCAAATGAAGTTTAATTTTGATAAGTGCAAAGTCATGCATGTAGGTAGGCAGCATATGAAGGCTCCATACTTGATGGGTGGTCAAGTACTATCTGTGACTCGGCAGGAGAAGGTCTTAGGTGTTATTTTGAACACAAAATTGGGGGTATCAGAACAGACCAAAGAAGCCAGGAAGAAGGCACTAAGAATGCTTGGGGCAATACAGAGGAATGTGTCATACAAAAGTGAGGAGGTCATCAGGAAGCTTTACTGTGCATATGTCAGGCCACATTTGGAATACTGTGTCCAAGCTTGGTCCCCTAGTTATGATAAAGATTGTTGGCTTTTAGAGAGAGTACAAAAGAGGGCAACAAAAATGGTTAATGGTATAGGCAACCTGGAATATGAGGAAAGACTGAAGAAATTGAACATGTTTTCACTTAGATATAGAAGGCTGAGAGGAGATCTCATCGAGGTTTTTAAATTTGTTCATGGTCAGGAACAGGGATATCTCAGGGAAATGTTTGAATTTAACAGAAATGATGCAATTAGAGGTCATCAATTCAAAATTAAAGTTAATCACAGCAGGACAAGGTTAAGACAGTCTTTCTTCACCAACAGGGTAGTTGAACACTGGAACCAGCTGCCAGGAACCATTGTCAGTAGCAACACACTGAACATCTTTAAAAACGGCATAGACAATCATTATAAGAATAGGGGGATTGTTTTTCTGTATTCCAGGGAAGGTTGATCGACAGGGAGGAGTGGGAGTTGGGAGGAGTTTGTAATTGTTGACTGTGTTATGAAATAGCAAGTGAGTCTCTTATTAAGTCTAAATGCTTTATAACTTTATATAGGGTGTACCTAGCAGTGGATTCAGCACCTTCCTTCGGGATGTGATACTGATGAGATTGTCTATGGTAGCACAATGGGTATGATGGGAGGAGTTTGTAATTGTTGAGTGTATTATGCAATAGCAAGTGAGTCTCTTATTAAGTCTGAACGCTTTATGAATTTCTGTGGGATGTGCCTAGCAGTGGATTCGGCACCTTCCTTCGGGATGTGATGCTGATGAGGTTGTCTATGGTGGCACGATGGGTGTGATGGGAGGAGCTTGTGATTATTGAGGGTGTTAGGCGGTAGCAAGTGAGTGGTGTTAGATGGGCTGGGATATATAGCTTCCTAGGAACTTGGGATAAGGGATTGATTGGGGTGGGAGTATGTACATTCTAGTACCTTTTCTAGATAGGCTTAACCCAGATGGGCCCCTGTGGCTCTTATTAAGCCTTAATACTTTATGACTTTATGACTTTATGATGACAACGTTCCTGAGATGGAGAAGGAGTTTCTGGTCGCCCAGAGGAAGCGTGGGAGGGAGGGCTGTATTGGTGGAGTAGACATTATAGAGTCCGCCAGGCTGCGGAAAACTAAAGAGAAGGAAGAAAAAACAGCCAAGAAAAATGCTGAGAACAAAGAGAAGACAGAAAAGAGGAAGAGGAGAAGTGATGATGATGTGAAAAGAATGATGTCTAAAGTTGCAGTGGAGAACAGTGAGAGCGAGGATGAAAATGAAGAAAAGGATGTGAATGACAATGAGTACAAATGCCAGGTGAATAAGAAAGAGAAAACAGAGAAAAAGAAAAAGCAGAAGGAAGCAGAGGCTAAACTCGGTGAAACAGCAGATAGGTTCAAGATATCCAGTAATGTCACATCACTCATGTCACAAACACCATCAGAGTGGCAGACAACACTATAACTGCAGGGGATAAGAGTAAAGCGATCAATTCCAAGACAGTTGAGAGAGTAAGGAAGAAGTCTAGGGAGCAAAAGAAAGACAAATTTCGGGGGTTTGAGGCTAAAGGTCTGATGGTGGATGAAAGGATCAATGACAACAAAGTAGAGGTTGGTGTAGGAGAGAAGAACCATAAAAGGTTTGCCACTGTAAGGAGTGAGGACTGTGCTGTCATCAGGTACCCCGGCGAGGAGTTCTTGGGTCACGTGGCCCCGGTGGGGGGAGGGGGTGGACCTGGCCACCAGCCTGGTGGGGTTCGTGGAGGAGCGGGGCATCAACATCGCCAGCCTGCAGGTGGTCTTCAGCGATGGTTGCAGCAAGATGGGCGGCTACAACCATGGGTTCATCGCTGAGTTCGAGAGGCTGGTGGGTCGCCCCCTCCTCCACATCCACTGCATCGTCCACAGCCTGGAGAAGGTGTTCAACCACCTGTTCATCCACTACGCCGGCCCCACCACCGGCCCGTCCTCCTGGAGTGGGGAGGAGGCCAAGAGGCTCCAGGGCAATGTGTGGGACCTGCAGGTGGAGGAGTTCGAGGCCATCCCCAGCCCCACCCTCAGGGCCCTGCTGGACGTCATCCCCCCCGCCGTCATGAAGGAGTTCATCCATGATACCAGATATCTGTTGGAGATGGCCGGGGCAGTGGAGTCTGGACAGCTGCAGGAGAGGTGGGCCAGGGCACGGGCTGGTGCAATGACCAACGCCCGGTGGCAGAACACGGAGAGCAGGGAGCTGCGGGTGTACATGAGCACGGCCACCCCCAGCGAGGCACAGAGACGCATGACCTCCTTCATCATCCACGTCTACGTGCCCTCCTTCCTGGAGATCAGGCAGAGGAACCTGCTGCTGGAGGGTCCCCGCCGCCTGCTCACCATCGTCACCAGGGTCGTCACCTACTGCACCAAGGAGGAGGTGGACATGCTGAAGCCCTACCTCCAGTTCAACGCCTACTTCGCCCAACATGAGGTAGTGCTGGCCTCCCTGCTGGCCTCCAGGGAGAGGGAGGAGAGGGAGCAGGCCTTGGCCATCGTCAAGAAGCTGAGGAAGAAGGAGCAGAGGAGCAAGAGGAAGACTGTTAGGAAAGTGAGGAACACCGAGATCAACCTGGCGGCCACCAAGTTGTCCGAGCTGGTGGACCTGCAGAAGGCGACCTCCTCTCCTCCCATCCTGTTCCAACACACAGACCAGGAACTGGAACAGTTCCTGGAGGAGCCCTACTCAGAGCCAGGACTGCCCTGCACCACCACTGCAGTGGAGAGGGGTGTGAAGATGACCACGGAGGCGGCCACCATGGCCATCGGGGCCTGGCAGCAGGACATGGTCACGTGGAACAGGCAGGAGGCCAGGAACAGGAACAAGTACAGGAGCAAGAAGGAGGAATTCAACTGCTCAGTTATATGGATAATGATTTACCAATGTTTTTTTTATGTATTACACAATATATGTGCCTTCTTGCTACTCGATAGATTACAAGTTAATACTTTGCCGAATGACAAAAGTTAATCATTTTTACTTTGAATGACCCTAGAGCAAAAACAAAAACAGTTCTGAAATCAGCGCGCAAAATGGATTCAGAATCCAACCGGGCCGAATGTGGTTGTGGTAGGTTGGTCCAAACTGTATCTGTCTAATGCATATGTTCCATAGCTGCTCCAAACGAAGGGCTAAGTGCAGCAGCGCTTCGGTGGTTGGTTCGCATTTAACACGGCTAGGCATCCTCCATATAACCTGCTAACATTGCATACAATGCAACCACTACGCCGCCATCAGAAAGTTACCAGCCTCATTGAGCCAAGCAGAACAACAAAGCGAGTAAAAAGCATGATGTCGGGTTCCCTGGATAGCATACCTGCACGCGACAGGTATTTAAAAACGAAACACGCGAGCTGGGGGTATCCAGTAGCGATGGCTGTGGCTTAATTGAGGGACCCCAGCAAAGTGGCCATCGCCGCATAGCACACCTCATTGTTTTTGCGGCGCATTATTTTGGCCTGACGGAACAGGACCGGGATAAAATGTCTTCTTCCATTGCGGCTGCGTGGATGTGGCTGTGGACTATATGGTCTAGATCTGTCGGCTGGTCTGTGGGTGTGAATAGTGGTCTGTCTATCGATACTATGTCAGTTCACTTGTAGCTCGTTTGAATCAAAGTGTGGCTTGCCGGTCTGTTGGCGCGTCTGTTTGTTCATCCATTGGTAGCCCCTGGTCAGGGTGTTCAACCATCATATGGTCCAAGCGTCAAAATGTCCAGCAGCCATGAACACTCGGGTGCGACAGAATGTACGAGGTGCAACATGTCCAATGCTGCATAATGTCGAAGATCTCCATAGGGTTCCATGTTAATTCTGGGATCGTTTTGCACTTTGACATTCTGACTTTTAGACTTCCTGTCGCACTCCAATGTTCTTAGGTGTCGGACGTTCTGACGCAGCAGTGCACCGCGACAGAATGTCCAAGTTTCATCACGTCGAAGCATCAACATATAACAATTTATCGCCTTCCCACATGAGCCAACAAAGGATTTATAGGTTGATCAACAAAGACGTTTGACTGTCGCATTGCTAGAAATACATTTGTTGCGCAATGAGAGCACGTACATATGTACTTGTGAAGGGACGTGTGCAATTTGTACCGCTGGATGTATTTAGAATTTCACATTCGGCATAATCAGCTATATTCTCGGAGATAAATTACTGAAAAAGTAACCAAATACATATTAAATAAAGTAATTGTTAAGCTTGCAAAATCCCAAAATTTTGGTGCGTGTATTTTTCATACTGGATCCCCCACGCTAAACGTTTATTTGCCTGGTTCTCCACTTCTTGCAAACGTTCGTAGGCTCATGCCTAAGCACAGAGACACAAGCAAGGTTTTCGGGAGCAGGGTGTGGGGTGCCTTCTTCCTTCGACCCTTCCTTTCCATCGCAGTGAGACCTAACATCAATGAAAAGAAAGAGACATTTTAGGGAAGAAGACATACTTCGGCGCCCCCAAACCCTGTCCCAGAGCCAAGGTGCGCATGACATTTCCACAGAGCATTGTTTTTAGAGGGCAAGTCCTACTATGACTGTGGTACCCCTATCTGCAGACTGACAAATGCCGGTCCCTACAAATTGTCTCAAAATTGTGTCCCTACAAATGTCGGGATGTCCTCCCTGTCGCATTTGACGTTCTGCGCCTTGCATATCCTGTCGTGGCGCAGTGGTCTTGGCTGTTGGTCATCCTGACACTTTACATTATGACGCTTGGATATTCTGATACAGTGCCCATCGATCTGTCTCGGTCCGTCATCGAGCCGATTTCGAGCCGCCTGTCGGTCCGTCTGTCGGTCCGTCTGTCGGTTCGTCTGTCGGTCCGTCTGTCGGTCCGTCTGGCGGTCTGTCTGTCGGTCCGTCTGCCGAGGCTGGATCACACCCGGATCAGGCCCGGATTACCAGCGAAAGGGTGAGAGCAGGCGTGAAATGCGAGGCGAACAAATCTGGCCGAGCGACGATCTTATCGGGGGAGGGCGAGGGGCGTGCTGGGAGGGGAGGGGAGCTCGAGAACTGAGCCGCGCCGCAGCTGAAGTGCGCCGGATCTGAGCAGGGCACCGCCACTCGCAGTTTCTGTCCGGCTTCGAGTCGCCACGCCGGCAGCATGCGGATAATGGTCAACTGTGGGAGAGGGGCGGTGAGGGCAATTATCGAACCGAGTTATCTTCAGCAGAACAATGAACGCGTCACAGTCACAGTTCGCGTGTGAAAGACGAATTTCTCTTCTTCTTAGATGCACTCAGCAACGGTCGCGGGGCTCCGGAAGCCCACGTGGCCGCCGAGTCTAGAGCCCGCAACCTTTCGATTACGAGACAAACGCGCCAGCCACTACACCACCGGAGCCACTACACCACGGGCTTCCGCTGAGCACGCGTAGGTGCAGCTGAATCAACAAGGACAGCGAACACTCAGTCCTTCCGCGCAGTCGCCAAGTTCCTCAGCACGGGGGTTCCTATTGTGCGCTCCTATTGCATTGTAAGCTTATATTGTACGTTCTTATTGTAAGTTGATATGGTAAGTTCCTATTGTAAGTTCATATTAAATTTTATATTGTAGGTTGATGTAGCAAGTTCCTATTGTAAGTTCATATTGTCATGGTCATTTCTAAGCCAAGGTGCTTGTCAATTCAGTTTCAATATCGGCTTGGACTCGGCTTCAGGATATATATGTACTGACACAGGTTGCTATATATAATACTCATGCTTGATTTTTTCCCGCTTCCTCAATTTATATTTAAGAAAATAGCAGGAGCTTGTTCTATTTACTGTGAAACCTTGTAGTGGGTACCGTATGCCAGTGGCCAAGAATTGTTAATGCGGGCGAAATATTCGACTATTACTACATTTACTACATTACTGCATACACTTGAGTAGCCCCGATAATTCAGATGGCTAGACCGCCGACCTGCATTGGTTTCCCTGACCTGGCAGGATAGCGTTCGATTTTAATTACGAGCTTTCATGGTCCCCGGCTAGGAGGCTGAGCTGGCAACTGGCCCGATAAGGCCGGGAGCGCGGCGTCGGGCGGCCACATGAGTGGACTGATGGCACTCTAAAAACTGGCCAAATAAGGCCGGTAGCGCGGCGTCGGGCGGCCACACCAGTGGACTGGGGGCACTCTAAAAACTCCCTGTCAACATTGTGTCGTTGAACTTGCAGATTCCCAGATCGGGCGGCGAAGTGAGTGTTCATGCAACAAGCTCTACTTACCATGAAACCCTGCTCCATAAAGCAACCTCAGCAAGCATTCGGATTACATTTTCAAAGAAAATGTATCTGCTCACCATTGTTTTAAACAATGACATTGACCCAGTGTGGATGACATGGCATAGAATTGATGGGGAAATGCATCCATTAGCTATAATGTTCCCACGCATTTGGGGTCGGAACTTCGCAAGGTCTCATGTTAAACATGGAAGACATGGAAAGAAAAATCGACATTTAGGATGAAATGATGCCACGTGTATGAAAGGACACCTATGGCACCAGTCACGAGGAAGGGAGAGACGTAAACATTTTCGAGATAATCCTCTGCATATAGGAGTTTCAAGATGGTGCCCAGAAATGGATTGATCCCTGGGCTTAGTCGGTCCCGGTGAGCTACGTGTCAGCCACCGAAAAAGACCACTGGCGCCAGCTGCAGCGATGGATCCGACAGAATGCAGCGATGGATCCGACATATTTTTCAGCTTCACAAGTATAGGCACCTGGGCGGTCTATGGAAGGATTAAACGCAAAAGCATTAATTCCCCCACCCGCGCCTCTCTTTAGCTGCTTTCACGTGATGGAGCTCATTGTGTCAGCCAGCATCGCATTCCGGAAGGAATCCCGCCACTTCCCACGCAGTGCAGTGTCCCTTACATATTTCACGTGGAATTCCCTGCGACATTCCGCGTGTAATCTGGAATCAAGAAAGCAGCTCTCTCGCATTCCTAACAAGATGGCGACGCCCAGTGGACGGAACACCATGGATATGTACCGAAGTCACGCGCACAGGGAACATGAGGAGCATATTTCTTAGCTCCTTTTCGTTGTTGCAAGCCGAAGAAGTTAAAGTCGTGATATTCCAATCCAGTCATATCCAAAAAGCAAACAACCCCTCAGTCCTTGAAATCAGACCTTCTCTGTGACGGTCCAGATCGTCCCCCATGCTATGAAAATTAAGCATATACTAAGCTTCGCAAAAGTGCAAAAGCTAGCAACAACTGCCCCGGACATAGACAACCCCGGCATGTCTTCTGAAGGGCTCTATTGGCATCATCATCTTGCGGAATGACGCCCATAAAGACTCGCAACGGTTCGTCGGAGGGATTTCGGTGATTCCTTTTTCACGTACGGGAATACACGTCTGAAAGAAGGCACCCACCCATAGTGCTATATCGTCCCAAACCTTCAGTTGAACAAATGTGACACCATCAACACTGTGATAGACCTCCAGCTCAGCTTATGTGACACCCGTTGACACTGTGACAGGCCGCCAGCTCAGCCCATGTGACACCGTAGACACTGTGACAGACCGCCAGCTCAGCCCATGTGACACCACCGACACTGTGACAGACCGCCAGCTCAGCCCATGTGACACCATCAACACTGTGACAGACCGCCAGCTCAGCCCATGTGACACCATCAACACTGTGACAGACCTCCAGTTATATGTGACACCCGTTGACACTGTGACAGACCGCCAGCTCAGCCC
Source organism: Ashinkailepas kermadecensis (assembly GCA_034440615.1). Lineage (NCBI taxonomy): Eukaryota > Metazoa > Arthropoda > Thecostraca > Neolepadidae > Ashinkailepas > Ashinkailepas kermadecensis. Next base: position 28,848 of record JAOTOM010003855.1, read on the forward strand.
ATGTGACACCGTCAACACTGTGACAGACCGCCAGCTCAGCCCATGCGACACCGTCAACACTGTGACAGACCGCCAGCTCAGCCCATGTGACACCGTCGACACTGTGACAGACCGCCAGCTCAGCCCATGTGACACCGTCGACACTGTGACAGACCGCCAGCTCAGCCCATGTGACACCGCCGACACTGTGACAGACCGCCAGCTCAGCCCATGCGACACAGCCGACACTGTGACATACCTCCAGCTCAGCCCATGTGACACCATCGACACTGTGACAGACCGCCAGCTCAGCCCATGTGACACCATCAACACTGTGACAGACCGCCAGCTCAGCCCATGTGACACCGTCGACACTGTGACAGACCTCCAGCTCAGCCCATGCGACACAGCCGACATTGTGATAGACCGCCAGCTCAGCCCATGTGACACCGTAGACACTGTGACAGACCGCCAGCTCAGCCCATGCGACACAGCCGACACTGTGACAGACCGCCAGCTCAGCCCATGCGACACAGCCGACACTGTGACAGACCGCCAGCTCAGCCCATGTGACACCATCAACACTGTGACAGACCTCCAGCTCAGCCCATGCGACACAGCCGACACTGTGACAGACCGCCAGCTCAGCCCATGTGACACCACCGACACTGTGACAGACCTCCAGCTCAGCCCATGTGACACCATCAACACTGTGACAGACCTCCAGCTCAGTCCATGCGAAGCAGCCGACATTGTGACAGACCTCAAGCTCAGCCCATGTGACACCACCGACACTGTGACAGACCTCCAGCTCAGCCCATGTGACACCGTCAACACTGTGACAGACCGCCAGCTCAGCCCATGTGACACCGTCAACACTGTGATAGACCGCCAGCTCAGCCCATGAGACACCGTCAACACTGTGATAGACCGCCAGCTCAGCCCATGTGACACCGTCAACACTGTGACAGACTGCCAGCTCAGCCCATGTGACACCGTCAACACTGTGACAGACCGCCAGCTCAGCCCATGTGACACCATCAACACTGTGACAGACCGCCAGCTCAGCCCATGTGACACCGTCAACACTGTGACAGACCGCCAGCTCAGCCCATGCGACACCGTCAACACTGTGACAGACCGCCAGCTCAGCCCATGAGAAACCGTCAACACTGTGACAGACCGCCAGCTCAGCCCATGTGACACCATCAACACTGTGACAGACCGCCAGCTCAGCCCATGTGACACCATCAACACTGTGACAGACTGCCAGCTCAGCCCATGTGACACCGTCAACACTGTGATAGACCGCCAGCTCAGCCCATGTGACACCGTCAACACTGTGACAGACCGCCAGCTCAGCCCATGTGACACCGTCGACACTGTGACAGACCGCCAGCTCAGCCCATGAGAAACCGTTCCAGCTGGTCGGCTTATCCGCGCTGCCGCATTATACCATCGTGTCTGCTCACGACAACTCGACGGCCGCTCAGATAAGAGGCTTTGGCGCGATTCGCATCCGCCCCAGGTCGCGGCTCATGGCGAGGTGGCGAGGCGCCGGCTGACCAGAGGAGCGCGCTGATGCGCCGTGTGCGCACACTTACCTCTTCTGCGGCCGGCCAGCCCCTGCTGATGCCGGGTGGGAGGAGGGCAGGGGCCGTGGTGCAGCTGGCAGAGAGCTGCGTCTGGTGCACCGACGTACGTGACGGAGTGTGCGGTGCGCGCGCCGCCGGTCGCCCGCTGCCGGCGTTCGGCCTGCCGGTGTCGTTTTTGGCTGAGCCTGCAGGGTGGCGCCAAAAATGGGCGCCACCGGTGGCGTCGGCGCTTAATCTGGCCTAATGCACGTCGAGAATGCAGCGGACCGCACGTTCGATTCGACGCCCAAGGCCGAGCGGTGGACGGCCGATAAAAATGGTCAACCGGTTGAGGGCGAGCCTTGACGTACATTGTTTGGCTCATCGGCACACGGTGGTGTCCGGCCGGCAGCCGGCGCCAGTGACCCGTCAGCCAGCAGCCGGCGTCAGTGACCCGTCAGCCAGCAGCCGGCGCCAGTGACCCGTCAGCCAGCAGCCGGCGTCAATGACCCGTCAGCCAGCAGCCGGCGCCAGTGACCCGTCAGCCGGCAGCCGGCGCCAGTGACCCGTCAGCCAGCAGCCGGCGCCAGTGACCCGTCAGCCAGCAGCCGGCGCCAGTGACCCGTCAGCCAGCAGCCGGCGCCAGTGACCCGTCAGCCAGCAGCCGGCGCCAGTCACCCGTCAGCCAGCAGCCGGCGTCAGTGACCCGTCAGCCAGCAGCCGGCGCCAGTGACCCGTCAGCCAGCAGCCGGCGCCAGTCACCCGTCAGCCAGCAGCCGGCGCCAGTCACCCGTCAGCCAGCAGCCGGCGTCAGTGACCTGTCAACCGGCAGTCGGTGCCAGTGACCTGAACTTCATGGAACGATGTCATAGCTTGGGAAATTGATCAAAAAGGAGAACTACACCATACCTTGAGCAAAGGCCATTTTGAGGAAGCTTCCATCCATGCAATGCACATGGATCAATCTTAAAACACATGAACATTGTTCTGAGAGAGCTGGTCTTCTTCTCCAAATCCCCACCACTGGAGAAGACAACTGGGTCGTATTTCCGTCATGGTGGTCGAAAGTTATCGTGGTCAAGGGTGTCGTTGTACGCACTGGAATTGTGTCGTTCCAATCTTGGAAATGTGTCTCAGAAAACTGTATTTGAAGTCATTTTCGCAAGACAATTGTGGGCCAGACTACTGTTGGTGTTTGATGATTTTGTATATGTAGACGAAATATAACTCCTCGCAAAACGTCACCGATTGTCTCTCTCCTCTGAAAATACGGCTGAAGCAGAGCGTCCAGACATGGACATGCACAGTTTAAGGCCTTATTGTTCATGTGAGTGCTACCCGTTGCGCTTAATGTCACGATTGTACCGACCTCCAGCTGCCGGACGGGCGCTGTTCCTCATAATAAGGTACTTCTGTCGCCACCGATCATACTAAGGTACTTCTGTCGCCACCGATCATACTAAGGTACTTCTGTCGCCACCGATCGACTGTCCGGACGGGCGCTGTTCTTCATACTAAGGTACTTCTGTCGCCACCGATCATACTAAGGTACTTCTGTCGCCACCGATCGACTGTCCGGACGGGCGCTGTTCTTCATACTAAGGTACTTCTGTCGCCACCGATCATACTAAGGTACTTCTGTCGCCACCGGTCGACTGTCCGGACGGCCGCTGTTCCTCATACTAAGGTACTTCTGTCGCCACCGATCATACTAAGGTACTTCTGTCGCCACCGATCATACTAAGGTACTTCTGTCGCCACCGATCATACTAAGGTACTTCTGTCGCCACCGATCGACTGTCCGGACGGCCGCTGTTCCTCATACTAAGGTACTTCTGTCGCCACCGATCGACTGTCCGGACGGCCGCTGTTCCTCATACTAAGGTACTTCTGTCGCCACCGGTCGACTGTCGGACGGCCGCTGTTCCTCATACTAAGGTACTTCTGTCGCCACCGATCATACTAAGGTACTTCTGTCGCCACCGATCATACTAAGGTACTTCTGTCGCCACCGATCGATTCTAAGGTACTTCTGTCGCCACCGATCATACTAAGGTACTTCTGTCGCCACCGATCATACTAAGGTACTTCTGTCGCCACCGATCGACTGTCCGGACGGCCGCTGTTCCTCATACTAAGGTACTTCTGTCGCCACCGATCGACTGTCCGGACGCAGCTGGCGGCTGCTGCCGAGACCTCCGAGAGCGGCGGTCCTCAGCGGGTCCGCAGCTCTCCAGACTGGTCCGGCCGCCGTCATCGGCTGCCAACCTGTGCAGCATCCATTTTTATCTCGGCGCGCGCGTTCCGCTGGGTCCGTGATTGGGACCGCGTGACGCGGCGGCAGCCACTCAGGTGGAAGTAATGCGTAGGCCCCGCCCCCTCCCCTGCCCCACGCGGCCGGATCGATGGGCCGGCCGAGGCGGCGCCGCGGCCGGCTGCTAATGATCGCCGCGCTCGGCGGCAATGGCCGCGTGATGGCCGCGAGTGACCGACGCCGGAGCAGAGGCAGTCGCAGGTGGCCGGACGTCGTCACACCTACCGACCGGTCAGGGAAAATCGGTCACGTGATGGCCGCGAGTGACCGACGCCGGAGCAGAGGCAGTCGCAGGTGGCCGGACGTCGTCACACCTACCGACCGGTCAGGGAAAATCGGTCACGCCTGTCGTTTTTTATCTACCGGACAGAGAAAAAACCGCCGCAGGAGCCGAACGCTGCCGTGCTCGTGGTGATCGTCAACAGCGAATTCCATGAGTTTCTACTGAGCCAGTGGAGATAGACATGAGATAGATACAGACTGCTGGTTCAAGGCCGTGTGGAGACATAGGTACGTCACGACCACACGGGTGTTGGCATCGCGCCACCGTTTGAACCAAGATATGTTGCGACAAGATCTGTGACGACACGAAAAATCTCGGCCAGCGGAGGTAGAGGCTGATTGGCATTTCCCATCTCCGGTGTCATTAATTGCCGCCCAAACTTGTGCAGCATCAGTCTTCTTGCAAAGCGTGAAAATGCTCCCGAAAAAAAATATATTGCAGCGTTTGGCTGTTCGGTCAGGCTGGCTGGGTGACGTAGCCGACCCGGCGGCTGCTCCGCCACCCTCGGAGCGTTGCTGGCGGCTGTTCGGTCAGGCTGCTGGGATTGGGGCTGTTCGGGCGTTGCTGGCGGGTGTTCGGTCAGGCTGGCTGGGTGACGTAGCCGACCCGGCGGCTGCTCCGCCACCCTCGGAGCGTTGCTGGCGGCTGTTCGGTAGGCTGGCTGGGGCGTAGCCGGAGCCCCTCGGAGCGTTGCTGGCGGCTGTTCGGTCAGGCTGGCTGGGTGACGTAGCCGACCCGGCGGCTGCTCCGCCACCCTCGGAGCGTTGCTGGCGGCTGTTCGGTCAGGCTGGCTGGGTGACGTAGCCGACCCGGCGGCTGCTCCGCCACCCTCGGAGCGTTGCTGGCGGCTGTTCGGTCAGGCTGGCTGGGTGACGTAGCCGACACGGCGGCTGCTCCGCCACCCCCGGAGCGTTGCTGGTACGGCCGGTGCCGCTAATTTCAAACGCGGACCCAGCTTGCAATGTGCCCCCAATTATTTGACATCTTAGCATTCGACAACGTTATCTATGGGAGGCTAAATGTCCCCTCCCCCACCCCCCACCCCCCACACACACACAAAAATGTTGCGGTCCCGACTCCGCTTCAAAGTCTGGCTTCGTGCCTGATTTCGCCTTCCCGATATCAGAATGACAGCCCGAGGACTGGTGAGGATTGGTTATGATATAGCCCCCTTCCACCGAGGTTCGATGCACAAACTTGTTGAGCACACCCGCCTTTTTCGACAAAGAAAGAGAAATGGAATCCTGAAGATGTTCGAGTGCACAAATCCTTTGAAAATAGAATACAGAGAGGAAGAAAAATCCTGGCGCACCCAGGATTTTCTTAAAAGGGGCGAACCGAAAAAACTCATTAGACGGAGAACGCGCGAAGCGAGCCGAACAAAAATATAGTTTGGGGTGGTGGAAATCCCAAAATGTCTTCCTTGGTCCAGTGTAATTTTGTTTGCCAAGAGGGAGGGGCAGTATCTCCGCCCCCGTCCGTCTTGGCTGCGCCTGTGGCCATGAGACAAACGCTATGCACTCGCTGTTATTGATCTGGAGGATGGACAGTCACTTTCCATGTAGTATTGCGACTATATTGGACGAAATATTAAATTCGGAGGAAACATCGAAGAGGATAATTCCGTTTTGCCGACATGTGGATCTGCCAGCGAGTAGGGCCACGGCATCAGGTTTGCACCGGCATGGTGTCTGCTGGAATTCCAAGGGTGAATCGATATCCTGGTATAGCGGAACGACGGTACCAGATACCATGCCCCATGAGATGTGCACATGAGATGTCATAGGTGTAATTCATCACCTATGGCCTGTGACCAACTCTACCACTTCAGCTCTACTGCAACTCCGCTTAGCTCTGCTCATCTCGACGCATCTATCTTCAAGACGTCATTCAACTGTACCCCTCGTGAACTATTCCTTTCTCGTCTATTCTGCTCAGCTCAGTAACCCTTGCGCCACTTTACTCACCGATACCACTTCCACATCCACAGACAACAGCCGAGCCGGCAACAGCCGAGGTCACCGACACGGCGGCAGGCTGGAAAAGCTCAACACCACCACCACCACCATCACAGATGTAGTTCTTTAGATGCCCTGTCTATGATGGTGTGATGCATGCGGGAGAAAATATATAAGAGTAAATATAGTAAAGAGTAAATCTACATATCCCTGTCAGCCCACCTAGCATGTCATTGTATGTATGTACGTGCATAGCTCCCTGGAGCACCATGAACCATGGATGAAATCAGGGAGCACCACGAATTGAAAATGTAGGAACTGGCTGCATTTATCCACTATCTCATTTTGAACTTGACGTAAATGTGGTCTTTCTTTTTCAGGTTCGGTTTGATAATTGATTGCCGACTGAGTGGCATGGATTCGCTATCATGCTAACTGCAGTGGAAATTGCCACCCCCTCTCCCCCACACCCAGTAATCGAAAAATGTCTTCATTTCCAGGGATAGTGCCGCATAAGCAAACAAAATACTTCATATTCGCGCATCTCCGGGAAAATTTTCCACCGCCCCCAGTGACAATTTCTCCAACGAGCCCCTGCTGGGTGGTGTTCATCGTCTTTGAGCAAATTCCGAGTGCTTGCAGCTTAGTGCTGCACCGTGATCAGCGGCATTGCATGTGTTTTTCATTGTATCTTAGTGAGGGCGGGGGGGCAAAGGGGCACGATGACCCTACAAGTATAGTAGCGTTGTGATTTCCATCTTGATTTTCCTGTACTCCACCCCAATCCAGCTGGCACTCGTAAATTTCGTCACACGTACAGCAACTGTCCGTCCTCACTTTGATTTAATAGTTGGACTCAAGGGCACTTGGACTGCACATGGAGGTCATATCGAGCATATGACCTCCCTCGCATCGATGCCGGCTGGACCAGTGAACACATCTTCCAAAACTCAACCCTCACATCGACGCCAGCTGGGCAAGTGGACACATCTTTCAAAACTCAACCCTCACATCGACGCCAGCTGGGCCAGTGAACACATCTTCCAAAACTCAACCCTCACATCGACGCCAGCTGGGCCAGTGGACACATCTTCCAAAACTCAACCCTCACATCGACGCCAGCTGGGCCAGTGAACACATCTTCCAAAACTCAACCCTCACATCGACGCCAGCTGGGCCAGTGAACACATCTTCCAAAACTCACATGACGCCCTTTGTTTTTTTCTGGCTGTCATGTATGTACCACAGCTTTTCCTGCTAAAGCTGTTGTCTGCATGCATCCTCCATTGTCCTGATGAAGGATCATCAAACCTCGTCATTCAGGGGTGGATCCAAGGTGGAAACGTGGGGGGGGGGGTATGTGTTCACCCTGGACATGCACGCTCATCGGACTGAAAAAGCCCCGCCTTCCAAGAATGCTCGAGTGCACTCCCTACCCCCTTTAATGTTGCAGCCCATGGCGGCCCTCCAGGTGGATACCTACTCCAGTGCATCCTCTTGAAATATTATCAATCAGTGGCGCTTTCCGTGGAAATGGTGCCCGTTAAATCGAGTCTCCTCCTCCCCCGTCCCAACCATCGACATTTCTGTATCCGCCTCTGTCCTCACAATATACCAACCTGCCGCATTGTGCTTCTACAGTGTCACTTCACTGCCATTGAATCATCAATATTTCAACAATTAATTCCACCGTCATCAGCTTTTAGTGTCATCATTGCTGGCTTCATTTCCATCGTTGAAGTCAGTGTTCAACGAACCCGCAGTCCTGCTCGTGTTACTGCTGACCAGTCCAAGTGAAAGAACGGTGAGCTTCAGGTGAGCTGGTGGCAAAATGTGCATCGGATTAGAACACACACACATACACACACACACACACACACACACACACACACACACACACACACACACACACACACAAATATATATATTATATATATATATATAGCGATCTTGAACAGCTAAGTGGTTCTCGCAGAGTAGTTGCAGTTGCACTTCTCACTCACCTTCATTGAAGTACAGCAACCTTGTTGGTCGAACCCTTCCAGATTTGAGTTCATCATCCCACTCTTCTCTTTGACAGCAAGAATAAACCCGTGGGTTGTGGTTTGTTAACTTAGGCGGAGCTAAGTCATGCATAAAGTTCATTAAGTTCATAAAGTGTTAAGGCTTAATAAGGGCCACAGGGGCTCATCTGGGTTAAGCCTATCTAGAAAAGATACCAGAAAAGTACATGCTCCCACCCCAATCAGTCCATTATCTCAAGTTCCAAGGGAACTATATATCTCAGCCTATTTAGCACCATTCACCTGATATTGCATAACACACTCCTCAACAATTCCAAACTCCTCCAATCATACTCCATTGTGCTACTACAGCCAATCTCATCAGTATCACATCCCGAAGGAAGGTGCCGAATCCACTACTAGATACACCCTATGTAGTATAATATAATACACCCTATATAGCTAGTATAATACTCAATTTATAAGCATGATCAAAAACATAAGGGTCGAAATTTCAACAATAACACAGGGACCAGCATCCCCCACACTCATCAATGTCTTTCTACCTTACCTATTCAGCCATATTCACTTGATCTCATGTATCGAATGTGACTTGAGTGCCCTACCAATAATTTTGCAGACTCCATCCACGCCCGCCTAAAGGGGCTCGTACAGTGCACACCCACTTAGCATAGATATCACCCCATACACCACCCCCTTAGAATGCCCCATCCATCATCTCCTCAGATCGGAATGTTTACTTATTCCTGGATATTCCTGGATGTGCTTAAAGGTTGTAGAAAACGCATGTGGGTATATGATTTGGATGACATCCGAGATGTACATGAGCTTTATATATGAAATTATATTTAGATATAAATTGCTAGAAATTAAAATATGACGCGAATCCAATGAAGTAATGGGCAATCACCGATATTTTAGTAAATTAGTGTCATAGGCAGTTAAAAAAAATGCAATGATAAAGTTATGCCAACACATGAACAAATATCAGTTTGCTCATGCTAATGATGAAGTTGCAACTATTATGTCAGCATATGAGTATGAGCACCTCTCTTCTCACCCCCCCCCCTCCCCTTTCTCTCTCCCATTCCGTCTATTTCCGACCACGGCGCAAGGAAGCCTGCTGGCGCTTCCCTTCAGGACCACTGTATAAAAAAGCGCGGGAATGGCAGGTCGGCTCGGTTGCAGTCGGTCACAACATCAACACCGCTTCCCCCACCCTTCGACGCGCTGTGAGTCAGTCAGGTCGGCCGCCGGAGGGCGGGACGGCCCGGGAGGGGCGCCGCGCTGGAGAGCGTCGGCGTGCACGTGGCCGTGAAGGGCGATAAGTTAAGGGGTATACGTTGATGAGGGGCGCGTTCTCTCAGATCGATCGGCGCCGCGGCGGTGGCTGAAACTTCCCGTCATCGTTGGCAATCATAATTGGTAGTCGGAGCCGGCAGCCGGCTGGTATCGCACGTTAGAAGCTGGCCGAAGGCGTCGGCGGTTTTCAGCTGCGCTGGGCTAGGCGTCGGATAATTTTCCAGCTGCTGTCAGCAGGCGGAGTTGGAAATCGGCAGCTCGGGTGGGCATGCTGGATAAATGCGACGATATCCTTGCACGTCAGCGTAGCGGAATCTTTATGCGGGTAATAAAGAGGGGTCTCGCAAGCGGACGCGCTTCTCTCTGTTCTGGTCGGTAAGGGGAAGATAGAGGTGAAGCAACACAATAGTGTGCCTGTAGAGGATGGAGGAGGTGGGGAAAGTGAAGGGCGACGGAGTCGAATCAACTATCGGATCCTCATTTGGCTCCTCTGTTGGCTGCGCACTTAGCTGTCAGGCGAGCCACTGACATCAATGATGCACATGCAATGATGACCCTCCTCTTGGTAAGCTGGGTTCATCAATAACTTTGGTAACAGTTTCCTCGCTTCGCACAAGCGGATACTACCATTCGGATTATCACAAGCAGGCCAGTGGCAGAGCTGCTTGAGGGTGCCCGTTACATCTGGATGCAATAAAGTAATGCTAATATTCGGTGCAAAGCTGACGAGTCGACTATTGGCATATAAAGTTCCAGTGTTGCACATACAATATCGGACATCATAAATCTGGTGGCTGAGAATCCTAAGTTGACCACAACTGCCCTCTCGTGGCGACCCGTGACAATTCGTGGAGGCTATATGCCAAAACATTATAGGTGGCGCTCATGGCGGAGCCGCTTGCGTGTGGGAAGTACCTCAATAAACACTTCCTTTGAAAACAGATTATACGTACTACTGTTGAAAAAAAAACTTCGATAAAAGCATTAAAAAAAAAATCAAATAGTAAGATTAACTATGCAAGAGTAAAGCAGGACTTGAAACGCTGCAACAAAAGAGAGCACACAAGAACACGCACAAGTTTCAAAGTTGAGGCGGTCGGGTCGGGTCGGGTCGGGTCGGGTCGGGTTGGGTCGGATCGTTCAAATGATTTTCTTTTTCATATGTAATTCCCCTATGATGACAATACCAGAATCTAATCAGTTCGCGAAGGACAAAACAAAATTGGTGACAATTTATACGTGTCCACTATAATTCCAATATAGATACGTGCTATGGATCATCAATGCAAAAATCAGTGGACGAATGAACATATCAATATCAATGGCGATCAGTCTGCATTCTTCCCCGGAATAATCAAGTTCTGGGACCTGTTTGACCACCATAATGCACGAGGACGTAATTTTTCTGTGATTTATATCAATGATGTTTCATCGCACACCGAAAGACTATGCATGTTGACGTGCTTGTTTTTTTATTCGTGAAACAGGTCTCAGATAATTATTTTGCAGGACTTGTGAAAAACCACCGTAGTATCGGCATGAAGTGCGAACTTAGCGCAAATATATTCCGTTGCCAGATTAAGATGCGTCATTCGGACATCATAAATGTCGGCTGAAATCACTGTGAGATAGAGAATAGTCACAGCAAAGCTAGACCAGCATGGTATCTGAGGACTGAGGAGGGCCTAGGATTGTGGAATGACCTCAAGAGGCCATTATTCCCTGCGTTTTTGTGAAGCCAAACCAGAAATGAGGCATGGTGACACCCCAATAATGGGATCTTGACACCGCATCTCCTTGACAGCGGATTAGGACGGCGCAAGCGATGAGCAGCTCGATATTTAGATTGGCGAGCAGCATGGCTTCGCCAGGCGAAGCCGATCGGTTGGCACCGTACATCATGTTTGCTATCCCACATGGAGGAAAGTTGCATTCTTTACTGTACGCGAATAATCCCTCCCAAAAGCTTAGCTTCGCAGGAATCACTGGAAGTTTGGGTGGATTTCCGCACTCACTATATTTACACATTGGTACATCAGTACAAGGCGCCATTAGGGATTCGGGACGATCAAGGGCACGAGGCAGACTATAGGGCTTTAGTAGCACTGTCGCCTCACTGAATGCGCTACTGAAGTGGGAGATTGTGCATGTGTGTCAATTCCTCACCAGGCATTATTTCCCTATTTCCTCATTGAAAGCGGGCGGGTGTTTTATCAATTCCAGCTCCCGAAATGGCAATGTCACACTCTCCAACTGGGTCTCAAATAATATTCCAATCGCTCTTTTTTATAGGAATTGAAAGTTTGTGCTATGTTGGAGACGCAAATGGTTTAAAAAGGCGGTATGTAATTTCAAGCATCGTGGATACAATTCATTATTATGGTATTTGAACGTGTGTCGTAAAATGTGACGTCAATTGATGCAATTATATTTAATCAAAATTGAATCGGAATGACTTGGTGGAAACAATACTGAAAATAGTTGCAATAGTAGGTATAGCAGTCGAAGTCAGGAAGGTAATGCAAGGTCATTTTCTCCCGAGGCATCGTTCTAATATACCTATTATCACATTAAATATTGATGCTGGCCGGACGTCATCATTTTCTTTGTAGTAATTTCCAGAATGAAACGACATTGAGGGCCCTCTTTCCTAGCCGAGGAGTCACACCGTAATTAGGTACACCACAGAGGAAACATTGTTGAGAAAGATAGGTGATAGATTGTATATAGCATAGCGGGCATATAAGAGAGCGTGTATATACGATAGCGTGTATGCGCATTAATTCACTATAGTGCTTACAAACACAGCACTTTTCTAATCGTGATCTATCCCCACAATACTAACGGTGGTGAAAACAATGCACTAGAAGTGCAAGATCGACTTTATTACGACTAAAAGGACCTTCGACCCAATATACAACCCGACACATAACATTAGCATCATTGTTGTGCTAGTCTGCCTGTGAAGCTTACATGGGTGTAATATGACCCCTTTGGGTTGAACCACCCCAAATCCCAATAATCAATAAACATGTGAAGCTTACATGGACTCCCTGAAATTACAAAGGTTCCATCTCAGCCACAGACAGGCCTTCAAATACTGAAAGAATGCGTTCATGCAACAAACGCTCATGTGATGTTTAAAACTGAAACGCCAAAATTGGTCATGGAAGATCAAGCCGGTTGACTTCATGCCAACCTTAGTTTGTCTTATCCTACCGAGCATCTGATGAGCTAAATTACAGTGGTGTGAGCACCATTTCGTATATCTGTCTGGTGCAAAACCTATTGCAAGGTACAGCAATCGCCACTGAACAGCTTTGAGGTCCACGTAGTAATGTGACACGCATGGGTGTGACTTTAGTGTGGACACGTGTGTCAAATTCCATTTCCTTACTCGCTATGTGCAGTGGCATAACCAGGATTTTTCGAAACAGGGCCCAGGCCTCCCAAAAAATATATTTCGACGAGAACGCTTTCGGCGCTCGAGAAGCACCGATCATTTTTCGTTTGGTGTGGTGAAAATCACAAAATTTCTTGTTCATCTAATTATTTTTTCCAATGGAAGGGAGGGGGGCTCGGCTCCCACGGCTTACACATAACTGCGCCTCTCGCTATGTGTACTTCAATACCGATAATCCACAGCTTCCCTCTAATTCTCACGTTTTTTAAAGAGTTTAGCTGTTCGGAAGTGGATGAAACCGGCAGTCATGATCTCAATGAAAGAAGAAGAGCCTACGGTTCATTTATGACGCAGTCGACTGCCTAGCGACATAGCCTCGCCAGTCTCTCACTCAGATTGGTCGCGGATGGATTCGGTAATCCTGCCAGTTGCGAGATTCAAACCCACGATCTTGCGATCAAAGATCGAGTGCTCCATCGACCGGCCTGCCACGAACCCATGATCTTTGCAAGGTCTCGGTGCACACGCGGCCTTTTTGACATGCGGCGCTCAGCCGGGCCGAGCCGCCCGATGTCGGACTGTGGTGGGGGCATCTACATATCGTCACGATGCTGCGACGTAGATTGTGCTTCCGTGCAGTTGAGAAGACTTCGTCAGCGGTACCGCGGCTGCAGACCACCACCATTGAGAGGTGATTGCTGCCCGTGAAGGTGTGCCAATGCTGCCTTTATCATGTGCAATGATAGTCCCGCCATCAAACTGTCATGAAGCCTTCGTTGTGTGCCAACGAGTACTGCGACACGATTGTGAAATGCACAGTGCACATGTGCACACTGTAACTGTAGAAGTGTGCACAGCACCTGATCGTTCTTGTTTAAACACGAGCAGTCAATCGGGCGACTGAGCTGGTTCACCCACAACCCTGGGCAAGCCATCAGGCCCGGATAGGAATGCTAATTTTTAATTTGGCGAACTTTGAATCTCAGCCGGCTGAAAGTTCTGGAGAATTGTTCATTAGGTATACTTCCATGAAAGCAATGCTTGTCAGAGTCTTCCCGATGGTGTAGGTTTATTACAGCTGATATTTCAAGCAACTATTCCGGTTTGCATTATGGTACTATATCGTTATAATTTGCTATGTTAAGCTGCGCTCAACTGCCCGGGAACACCAACATCATAGCTATAGAGCGATCAACATCACTCCATGACCATCAATAGGTGTTCACCGCTCCAGTATATTTCATAAGCTGGCATTTCACCACTGCACCAAGCTACCATTAACCCCATGCTTCATGGCGAAGTGACGTCATGAAAAGGTAATGCGCAGCAAGGACTAGTGCAGTTTGACGGACCATCAATAGCATCGGTTGAAGCTGCTTTCCCATATAGCAACTGAAGGGGCTCAATTTATTACGGTTATGTATTCATAGTACCGAGCACGGGTGGAGATTGGGTGGGGCCTCAGGGATCTCAGGGTTTCTTGTAATATTCAATTTTAAAATTAGGCTGAATGTGTATATTAGATAGCATGGCATATGTGGAGAAACTGGCGAATTTTGGAGTTTTGAACACTCGCTCGGGAAAAATTTAACATTTGAAGCCTGTAAGGTACACTAAATATTCTGAACCCAAAATGAATATTCTGAAGAAAAAAACACTGTGAACCTCTCCCAAGTCTGAGAAGTGGTATCAAATAATGTAAAACTGATCCGAAATTATATCGCTCGCGTCTCATGAGGGATCTCCACCAGTGGGAAGCACGCTAAATTTGGTGATCTTTAAAAACGCAATAGTTTTCCACATGCCCATTGCCATAGTCTCGGTTATTGTAGTAATTCTTCATCCTATATCGCATGTAATTTCATTCACGGCATGTAAATATGCAAATCGTCCTTCGTCCATCATCATAATGCAAGCCAATTGAACTCATGAGCCAGTGGACGCGGGCGAGTGAGTCGCATTTTCGACTAGGTAAGATCGCTGATACATCACCACAATGCAGCTCCTCATCACAACTGGCAACCATAGCGTTCTCTTCCGCCGCCTGTGATTCTGCCCCGCTGAATATGCAAAACAGTCCGCTCGTTCCGACGCCGATGCTTGCATCAACGCTAAACGTGCCTCACCCACGTGACCCTCCCCGACTGAGCATGAAATCACCGATACTCGGAAGTCAGAACCCAAAACAACCCGGCGCCCCGGCCGGCGGAGCACCGACCAGCCGACGACGCAGCCGCGCGGTGCGGCCGCATCCGAATCTGTCCTCGCGCGCCGACGCCCCGCCCATCGGTCCCGCCCACCGGCCGCGCTTGAGTTGGAGCAGTTTCCACCACATTTAGTGTCATTTACATGGGTGAGTGCTGAGCGAACGCTGTGTAATCCAGTGTCGTTATTCGTAGCCGGCAAACGGAGAGCCGGCGTGCTCCAGATTTACCGTTGAACTTTGATTGTGCAGCGTTGTGTGAAGTGCGATTAGAGCCGGCAGCTCGTGAGGGCTCTCGCCGTGAGTTCGGCCGCCGCCGCCGAGACGGAGACCAAGGTGAGCCAGACTCGACGCCGGCCACGCTCCAGTGCGCCGGTGTGGCCGACGCGCGCCCTCGCTGCTCTCCCGACGCCGTGACACGGGAGATGAGCCCGGGGCGGCGGCGCGTGACCGGCTGAAAGTGGGCACGTTTGGCCGCCGCCCCGCGCCTCCGATGTGCCCCGTCGCCCTCTGCACCGGCTGTTGCGCAAAAGTCGGCCCGACGTCGGCCGGCCGAAAACGGCGCCGTCGCCCGCGCTGTTGCCACAGCAGCACTCGCGGCTGGCTGGTTGCAACTGCTGTTCCTCAGCATGCATGCGAATTGACGATGCACCAAAACTGACTTACGAGAACAATTTCAACTGTATCATCGTTAAATTGTGTTCTTATATTTGGAGGACATATAGGGTTCAGAGAATGGTTCTTCAGATTACGTTGTTTTGCATAAGCTTCATCGGGATAATCGTGCCACGTTCGGGAAGTTGCCCGACTTTGGTACTTTTCTAGCACACAGCTCGCCGAGTGAAGGAAGTGTAGAGCAATGAGAGTGAACATTAAGGGTAGCTGCCGTTAATGTGTGTACCAGTCAATGTGTGTAGCAGTCATAAGTGGTGGTCGGGTGGATGCCTCACAACCTTTTCGACTGGCAACCAATTTTAGGAACATTTAATGTAGGTCGTATGCCATGCATAGCCGTTGACATAGCCAGATAACTTCTGAATAGATTCGGGGCCATTTCAATTCAAAGTAGCTGCTTTGCATTTTATATGCTCCTGAGCCATGAGTTTCGTCCATTTCGTCAGAAAATTATTTATTTTAGTTTCTGGATGTGGAAGGTGAAAGAAATCCTTCTCTAGAAGGCTATATTCCTAATGACATGCTATTCTCTATTGCATACTTAAAGCGTAGATAAGAAATAATAATAGCAATAATATCCGTGCGTTTTCATTATTTACTGCTTATATTAACAATGTTTGACACGCCAACGTGAAGGCTGATCCCATTTCTTTCATCATCTTCTCGTGCAAGTTATTTTAAACTGAAAAACAGTCTGATACCTGGTGTTGATTTTGCTGCTTAATGCTACTGCTTAATATTACTCGTAATGGTATATTTCCAACAGGTATAACGTCTGTGTATCAGTGAACGGCGTCTAAGCCATTAACGTGAGCTGCAATACGCCTGTAGGCTCTTTCAGGGCAGTCATCTCAGTGGATTACGCCAGGGTGCCCGTGCCCGTGCAATACAACATAGCACTGCGTGAAGCATTACATACCATCGTGATTGCCTTGTGACCAAAATCGCGACCATCCGCTACAATATTGCTATCACTCACCGTCCTTTAATTTGCAAGGCTTCCGAGTTCCTACAATGGCCTCATCTCACATGCTAGCTGCGAATGCGTCCCCCCCCTAACTCATGACACTTCCCATCCAGTCACGTTTTCCAATGTTCATTGCCTAAGAATTACTGGGGGCCCGGAGCTCGAACGGCAGTTAGTTAGCCCATTGGAGTCAATTGTAGCGCCCCCCCCCCCGCTACCCTCAGTCAAATCTTGCTAGACGAGGCCTTGGTTCGTACCCTAGTTGGATGTGTGACCGGAGCACCAGCACACACACCATGGCCAGTCCACACCTGCAAGAACGGTGTACTTTCAGGCTCACCCTCGTGCGCTCATTATAAACTCATACATTACATTATGGAGCTGCATGCTCATACTGTAATCTTTACATGATATGCAATTATTCACCATATACATATATGCATGTATGTATGTATCTATTTACATGCACATACATGCAGTATTATAGTAGTTATGACCCTTCGTGTTTGAAAGAATGGCATTGAAGCAATCGTATGCATGGTACAAGTCACTGATGAAGTTGTACTACCCCGAGCAAAACTATGAATGTTACATCAAGACACGCTGAGATGCGGCATAATTTGCTAAGCGTGCAATTCGCAAAGTAGCGAACATTGCAGTCGTCAATTATGCATCCCATTTAAGTGCAATTTATTTTAAGGCCTGTCGTCGTGAGTGCTCTCTGTTCAACGCTGGCCCCACGAGTGCCGAATCCCTTTTGTGTTATTGGCAGGGTTTGGCAGTGACAGACATACAGCTTCATTCATCGGCCAAATCCAGTCATATGGGTGCCATTTAACCGAACTAGTGGTTCGACTTTAAGCGCCTACAATACAATAGCAATATAATAATAATAAGCTGTAACCGCTCTTATCGGCGGAAACGCACCGGACGCTAGCTTTGCACGAGGAACGGAAGGGGCGGGGCACCGCGGTCACCTGCCAGTCTCACAATTTTTGCGGTTAAAACGGCTTGAACGTTCCCACAAGAGGTTCACAAATGACAGGCACAGCTTACACGCCGGCTCTTGTCTCACCAAATCAGCTTTCGGGCGAACGTCTCGCGGGCGACGTCCGACTGTCCCCCGTAATCATACTGGGGAACGCATGTGACCTCCCCCTGCCGCCGCCGGCCGGCCGGCCGGCCCACATTTCATAACAGATCAAACTTCCGAACAGCCAATCCGCTTACCGATAATCGTCTGCAATCTGCTCCCGTGTAGCGATTGAGAGCGGCCGGCCGGACCAGGCGGGCCGGGCCGGGCCGGGCCGGACAGGACGGGGCAGGACGGGGCCGGACCAGGCGGGCCGGCCGGGCCGGGCCGGGCAGGGCAGGGCAGGACGGGGCAGGACGGGGCAGGACGGGGCAGGACGGGGCGGCCGCGGCCACACAGACACACGGCCGGCCGGACCAGGCGGGCCGGGCCGGGCCGGGCCGGGCCGGGCCGGGCCGGGCAGGGCAGGACAGGACGGGGCAGGACGGGGCAGGACGGGGCAGGACGGGGCGGCGGCGGTCACACAGACACACGGCCGGCCGGACCAGGCGGGCCGGCCGGGCCGGGCCGGGCAGGGCCGGGCAGGGCAGGACCAGGCGGGCCGGGCCGGGCAGGGCAGGGCAGGACCAGGCGGGCCGGGCCGGGCAGGGCAGGGCAGGACCAGGCGGGCCGGCCGGGCCGGGCCGGGCAGGGCAGGACCAGGCGGGCCGGCCGGGCCGGGCCGGGCAGGGCAGGACCAGGCGGGCCGGGCCGGGCCGGGCCGGGCAGGGCAGGACCAGGCGGGCGGCCGGGCCGGGCCGGGCAGGGCAGGACCAGGCGGGCCGGCCGGGCCGGGCCGGGCCGGGCAGGGCAGGACGGGGCAGGACGGGGCAGGACGGGGCAGGACGGGGCGGCCGCGGCCACACAGACACACGGCCGGCCGGACCAGGCGGGCCGGGCCGGGCCGGGCCGGGCCGGGCCGGGCCGGGCCGGGCAGGGCAGGACAGGACGGGGCAGGACGGGGCAGGACGGGGCAGGACGGGGCGGCGGCGGCCACACAGACACACGGCCGGCCGGACCAGGCGGGCCGGCCGGGCCGGGCCGGGCAGGGCCGGGCAGGACGGGGCAGGACGGGGCAGGACGGGGCAGGACGGGGCAGGACGGGGCGGCCGCGGCCACACAGACACACGGCCGGCCGCCGCCACTCGCGGCCGCACGGCGATAATCACCGTCGCCCGGCGATGATTGACAGCTCGTCCCCGGTGCGCTATCGCGCCCGATCGGGCGGCCGCCGCCGGCGCCGGCCGCCTGTCGCCGCCGCTGATGGTCGCCACATTCCGGCGGCGACTCGGCGCCCCTGATTGAGGCGTCAGCGGCGGCGGCGCCGGCGCCGGCCGCGCCCGCCCGACTTCCCCGACTTTCGGCCAGACCCCGACGTTCGGGCGAACCAGACCGCCGCCACCACCGCCGCCGCCGCCGCCATTCGTCTCCCCGTTCATCTATCCGACAGCACGACCTTCCACTTGTTCACCAGTTCGTCCATTATCTACCCGTCTGTTTGTCTGTCAGTCCGTTCGTTTATATGTCCACATCTTCCCCATCGTCTGCCGGTTCGTACGTCTGTGCGTCGGTATGTACATCCATGTAACGAAAATGCCCATCCGCATGTCCATCTATAATCTCGTCTGCTCGTTCGTCCGTGTACATGGTCGCACGTCTGCCCGTGCGCATGGTCGCACGTCCGCCCGTGCGCATGGGCGCACGTCCGTCCGTGCGTATGGTCGCACGACTGCCCGTGCGCGTATGGTCGCACGTCCGCCTGTGCGCATGGTCGCACGTCCGTCCGTGCGTATGGTCGCACGTACGCCCGTGTGCACGTCTGTCCTCTTGTCCATTCGCCTGGCTGCCTATCCATACGTTCATCAGACCGTGCACCCGTCCGTTCTTGCGTTCGTTCGCCGGTCCGTCCATAAACCCTTGCGGCAGTCCGTTTATCCGTCAGTTCGTCTGCCCGTCCGTCCGTCTATCCGTCTGCCCACCCTTCCGTCCGTCCGTCCGTCCGTCCGTCCTTTCGTCCATTCGTCTATCCGTCCGTCCGTCCGTCCGCCTTTCCGTCCGTCTTTCCGTCCGTCCTTCCCTCCGTCCGTTGGTCTATCCGTCCGCCCGTCCGTTCGTCCCTCCGTCTTTCCGTTCGTCCTTCCGTCCGTCAGTCCGTCTATCCGTCCGTTCGTCCGTTCGTTCGTCCGTCCGTCCGTCCGTCCGCCCGTCCGTCTGTTCGACCCGGGCGGATGCACGTGGAGACGACAAGTCCACTGACACTCCGACACATCAACTGACGCATTTGCATATGAATCGCACACCGGAACGGCTTATCCTCCGACTCGTGTGCTGCACCGCCTCGCTGACTGCAGATCGGTGCGTCGAGTTCGCCGCCGCCCCAGTGCTCCCAGTTGGCGCGGACAGTGTGTTCCGCTCAGGAATACGACCAGCCGACCGCGTGCTCCCGCAGTTTGCTGTGCCAGCTTGTGCTCTGGTGGCGTGCTATCCCTTGGTATCCAAAAAAGTGCACTTGTACGCAACCACAGGTATTGTGCTATCCTACCACAGATGGTGTTCGATACGTTGACAGTGGGATCCGGCAAGCCGCGTTAGGTTTGGAGTACATTTGTTTTTATTTGCAACCTTTGACCCCTGGAAGATACTTGGTAGACACGCCAGGAGAGGGGCAAGCGTATTCGCATGGAAATTCGGATGCAAGGGCCGATTAGTGGACTAGGTGTTCGTGGACAAGTAGCATAAATGCATCGAGAAGCGTGAACAATATCGCGAGATATGTGTGAGGAGGGGTGAAGAGCCGTGAACACGGCGTGGATAAGCGTGAAAAGCGCTGAAAGGCGCACACAAGTGTGAACAGATGCATGGACACGAGTAGCTTTGTGCTGAATGGGCTGGTGTTCTGACGGCAGGATTTCGTCAGTGCTGATGATGATCGCCGGTGGCAGTTGGTGCCTCCCACGAAACGGTGGTGGGTGTGGTGGCGACGTATGACAAATGCTGATGGACTGGATTTGCACTGCCATGAAGGACTAAATTAAGAATCCAATAAATGAATTACGTAAGCTGCGCAAATGTATGACTAGAAATCATTAGCTTCTTGTTCGTCTATTTTCGTAAGAGTTGTTTTTATCGCCTATCAATCCATCCATCCATATGTACATTACCAGGACATGATCCATGGGTGTAAGGGAATCTTCCCAGAGCCTCCTTTAGTATTGATCTGAGAGGCTGTGCTCCTCACCATTCATGAACCCCCACCTCCAGTGAATTCGTATTTGTCATAATTTGTGCATCACTGATTGACCAGCTGACATTTGGCTCCATTCGAGTCAATTATAACACCAACGCCACCCCCACCCCCCACCCCCCACCCCAGTAAAGTCCTGTTCGACGAGGCCCTGCATCCTCCAGTGCACGTACTTGCAAGCATGTTGCGCTTTGCAACGCTCAGTGGCCTGACGATAAGCAAAAGGCCATTTTTCGGGTGCCGCTGCCTTCATGATGCCAAATACTTAACCCACTCTTGCATGCGACTGCAAAAATCACCTTGACATTAGCGATACGCCAGCATGCCGTAGTAGAAAACATCCAGTCAGCCTGCTGCGTTCCGTGGAGTCCACCGGGCGGCTATCTTGCCCACCGGGCGTGCACTTTTTGTCTTCCAAGCCGGTCCGTCACGGCCTACAGCGCTTTGTCCGGATAGCAACGACGTGTTGGCCGGATCTGCTGCGTGACGGTCATCAGATTTCCCCCAAGGCGCCGTTCTTGCGCCCGCTTTCGGTCGTCGTGGGCCTGGCTGGGGCTTCGGAGCAGGTGCTTCGGCGGAGGTACCAGGCCGTCCCGGCCGCTGGTCGGACGACAGCCACGGGGACGAAACGATAGCCACGTCAACGACGACCCGAATACAGCGGGGGGGGCGCTTGAGTCTTGGCGCCAGCGGAGCGTGTGCGCCGCGTTCGCAGTACGCTGCCGCCAGCTGACATCCGAAGCGTCCTCCGCCCGCGCCGAGTGCCACGTGACGATCTGACGCACGTGTGATGCACAGTCGATAACGATTCCGGGCTGTCGGCCGCCGGACGAGACCGCTCACGTTTCGGTGTTTCAGACTTTTCAGTTCAGTTCAGTTCAGTTTCGGTTCAGTTTCGGTTCAGTTTCGGTTCGGTTTCGGTTCAGTTTCGGTTCAGATTCGGTTCAGTTTCAGTTCAGTTCAGTTCAGTTTCAGTTCAGTTCAGTTCTGTTTCAGTTCCAGACTTCACGTTTCGGTGTTCTGAAGACCATGCTGGTGCGACACAGACGGCAGGCGGCAGTGCCTCCGTTCTGTCGTGTGCTCGACAGACAGGTCACAGACAGAGCGTGCTCGCGTCGTGTCTCCGTGTACTGCTAAACGTCAGAGGTGTCGTGGCACACCACAGTGATTGCCTGAGCCGCTCCACACTTACTGTGCATGTGGCATAATGCGCTTTGGAAGGCACAATTAATGGCATGCCGCGAGGCTTATGCTTGGTGGATGTTCATATTTGTCATAAGCTCACAAGGCAGTTGCTGCTATCTGGACTGGACCATCTCAGAGAAGTCACGTCAGTGTTGGTCGGCGTTATGCGCTTTAGTACGGCGGGAAGAGCCCCTCTGTGTAAGACCAGTGGCACCCGGGTATCAGCAATCGTACGAACCCGGCTGGCTGAGGGGCTATTATCGTGCAGACGCCACGGTAAGCCGCCTACGACCTCCAACACCGTTGCCACCAACGCCCACTGCTGGATAAAACCTTCTCAACGACGACACCCTGCTGGCTCTGACTCCGCCACAAGGCGAGGGAGGTGCGGGGGTGACGCAGTGGTAAATTAACGGTTCTTCGTCGTGCGTTCGATGTCGAAAAGAGGTGTAGGATGTCGGTGTAGGATGTCGGTGTAGGATGTCGGTGTAGGATGTCGGTGTAGGATGTCGGTGTAGGATGTCGGTGTAGGATGTCGGTGTAGGATGTCGGTGTAGGATGTCGGTGTAGGATGTCGGTGTAGGATGTCGGTGTAGGATGCCCAGGACGTCGAAATTCTAAATGGAAACGATCCCATTCAAAATGCTTACTAGTAGTTCGAAAAGTCAATCTCGACTCGACAACGCACTGACAACAGTACTTCTTGCATTGTCCTTGGGGAGGCAATACCTACACTATTCAATTAACAAGTGGTATTGGATAACAGACCACATCGTGAGTAATCACATTACCTGGAATAAAATTACGAGTGTGCATGCATTACCATCCATATTAGTGATCATGTGCATGATGCTTGCAAACACAATGCTGTTAGGAACGATACATGAAGACTGCCTAAGCATACATCCCGAAGCACTGTGTCGAAACCTCTTGGAAAGGGTATCAATTCAGTATTAAATAAGTGGTATACTACACAATTTTCATGAACAATTTATCACTCGGGTGACATGTGCTCTCAACATTCTATATTCCAGATTTCACCAATTGGCGCTGTATAGGGATGGACGATCCAAAACATCCGATCCGCCCCCACCACATACACTTCCTTGTCTTGATGGAACACATACTGGAAGACCATTTACCCACCTCTGACTGGCGATGCGCAAGATTTTGAGCTACCATCACAAGAATATGTTGAAGAAAAATTATCTGGTCACATTGTTAACCGTCCAGACAGGGTGCACGGTGCTGCTTATTCTCTTCAGCATTCTCTTCGTTCCGCTTTCATTCATTTCATAGTCTCGCAATAGCTTGAGTCAACTGAAGACGTCTTCACGCAACCACAACGCCAAGAAGCATTGCCTGTACGATTCGGCGGTGTAGTGATACGTGAGAAGATCACACTCTCACTCCTCGAAGAGGACGCTACGGTTGCGTGTGTCTGGTGTTGTTTAAAATGCATACTGTTGAAGCAGCGTGATTATGTGATTATGCAGTGGAGCTAAGTCTCAAGTGTATTTACAGCGCATAAAGATCAAAGCGGTGGTGGATTTTCACTTTGAACATCGGGTTCGGCACACACGGACCACTGTGGATTTCTCGGAATATGTATTTACTCGGCGCAAAACGTATTCGCGAACTTCGAAATAGCTTCAGGTCCTGTAATCCTAGTTCATCATCACGACAAAGCATTCGTTCCGAGCTCCACGGGGATGCTTCAGCTGAAATGGGAGTAATCAGAGCTTGGCTGTTCTGCATCATCGCAGTGATAAAGGCTACCAGAGCTATTTTAGTCCAGGTCATCAGTTGATCCTGGTCACCACAGCAGTCAAGGTCATCAGTTGATCCTGGCCACCACAGCAGTCAAGGTCATCAGTTGATCCTGGTGACCACAGCAGTCAAGGTCGTCAGTTGTTCCTGGTCACCACAGCAGTCCAGGTCATCAGGTGGTCCTGGTCACCACAGCAGTCAAGGTCATCAGTTGATCCTGGTCACCACAGCAGTCCAGGTCATCAGTTGATCCTGATCACCACAGCAGTCAAGGTCATCACAGTGGACTCAGTCCAGGTCGTCCGTCGTGTCTGGGTCACAAAAGAGAACAAGGTCATCAGAGCGGTCTCGACTCAGGTCGGTCCAGGTCGGTCGGTCGGTCCAGACCGCCGCGGCGGCGCCGGTCCGGTGGACCACGCTGGCCCGCTATGACGAACACCGGTCTGCAGGGCGCGTCGCCGACGCCGAAAAACCGGCCGAGCCGCGTTTTAGTTTCGGACGCAGACCAGCGTAATGCGATTACCCGCTCTCGCTCTGTGTTTCCCTGCGTTGTGTTGTTCCCTTCTGGGCCGCGCGTGTGCCCGTGCGGCCGAGCGCCGGTCCGGGGCTGGGGTTGGGTCTGATGGTCGGCAGGGTGCAGTGGCTCGTCAGGTGGAGCTGTGGCAGGATATTGATCCCAAGCGGCCGCACACCGCCTGCACCTGACTTCTCACCTTATTGACTGGCACGCAGGTCTCTCAGGTAGGGGCGGAGGAAAAAGCAGAGAAGGAGGGAAGGCCGGCAGAGTAGGCAGACTTTGTCAGGCTACTCTATGGCAAGCGGCACCACGAGCGGGCATCCCATGCGGGCCGCGTGCCTCAGGCAGGCACCCTATAGCACGCAGGCCTCTTAGGCAGGCAGGTACCTCAAGCAGGCATCCTATGGCAGGATGCCTGCCCTATTGCTGGCAGGCACCTTAGGTAGGCACCCTATGGCAGGATGCCTATCCTATGGCCGGCAGGCACCACGAGCGGGCATCCCATGGCAGGCTGCCGACCCTGTGGCCGGCAGGTAGTACCTCAGGTAGGCACACTTTGTCAGGCTGCCAACTCTTTGTCAGGCTGGCACCACGAGCGGGCATCCCATGGCAGGCTGCCGACCCTGTGGCCGGCAGGTAGTACCTCAGGTAGGCACACTTTGTCAGGCTGCCAACTCTATGGCAAGCAGGCACCACGAGCGGGCATCCCATGGCAGGCTGCCGACCCTGTGGCCGGCAGGTAGTACCTCAGGTAGGCACACTTTGTCAGGCTGCCAACTCTATGGCAATGCAGGCACCACGAGCGGGCATCCCTTTGGCAGGCTGCCGACCCTTTGTCAGGCTGTACTCAGGTAGGCACACTTTGTCAGGCTGCCAACTCTTTGTCAGGCTGCCAACTCTTTGTCAGGCTGCCAACTCTTTGTCAGGCTGCCAACTCTATGGCAAGCAGGCACCACGAGCGGGCACCCCACAAAGGCCCCCCCCCCTCGCGCCGGCAGGTAGTAACTCAGGGAGGAAAATTTTCTTTGGCCACCAACCCCAAAAAAAAAAAACAAAACAACCGGGCAACCCAAGCCAGGCCCCCCCCCCCCTGGCCGGGAGGGGGAAAACTTTGTCAGGCTGCCAACTCTTTGTCAGGCTGGCAAGCAGGCACCTCGCTTTCGAGGCGGGTACATTTGAGTGGTCTTCCTTGTACTTGGGGAGTACTTGAGCTTGACATTCTCAATGTCTCACGAGCCCATCCCCGCCCGGAAGCCTGATTCTCCCATACTCAGTGTCAAGATGATCTCTTCATGCAACTGTGAGGCCTCAAATGAACTCCAATAGTCCAATGGCTCAATTAACCGATTGTGTCCTGGCCCAAGGTAGTCTATGTCGATATTTTTCAAATAAAGGAAGAGCAAAATCAGCCAATTTAGATGATGCCTAGCGATCTTTACCTCTTCACTTTTCTATCGATCATCTTCACAAATGACTTTTTTTTAAAGCGGTGCTGAGCAGTCATCCAAGTTGTTTTTATTCCTCACAAGCATCGCATTGACGATGGGCGTTCGGATGAAGAGAGACACACCTGGATGAGCGAATTTCTGTCTTCTATAAAAGCAGTCATGTATACCTAAGTATATCCCACGACGTCAATGCATTCCAAATTGCAACGTAGGATGCATGAGAAAGGAAAACTCACGCGTCGTCCCTTGTACAGTATGATAGGAGGCTGTGGAGGGTAGAGATTAGCCAGCTTCATCCATGCGTTTGATCCATACGTCAAATTCGACTATACAACTGGAACAATCTCTTTAATCTAGCAGAAATCTACCAGCCTCAGATTTCATTTCACTGGCATTTTCGTTTGGCTTCCTGTCAATCGATTTGTTTCACTCTGCGGAACCTTAGCAGATTCTGACACGGCACCGGATATGTTGTTTAATTTGAGGCATGCCAACATGTGTGACCTTCGCCTACCTTCAGCATGTCGCCTTCCTGCCCACCCAACATGCCGCCGCAAGCCTCTGCTCTAGTACGCCAGCAATTGCTCCTAGGCGTGCTGTGACTTCCTACGAGACGACAAAAAAGTATCCAAATTGAATTGATGGCTGAGATGACCATTATTACATGCATGAATTGAAGGTTATAGCATTTGCTTATTCTTATGACAAAACCATGTTAACATCAAAAATATCGGAATATATTCGGGTTGCCCCTTCTTCAGACCCAATTTGAATGACAAACAGGCAGTGCAATTATAAAATATATCCACTAATCGCGTGATGAGAAAATTATGCGCGCATTTCCTCACCACGTGATTCGTGGATTTGTTTTGTTATTGAACTGCACGCTTCTCATTCAAATTTGGTCTGAAGAAGGGACAACCCGAATATATACCGATCTTTTTGATGTTTTTGGGGCTTTTGCTTCCTAAGAATAATCAAAAGTTGTAGCTTTCAAAAGAATAACCAATTTGAAAATATGGGTAACCTGCGAACTTCCAGAACAGATTAAAGGTAGCTATTTCCTGACATACGACAGCATGTCATATGACAAAGAACCTGACAAATCATACATTTCAAACTGACTATTCACATCTATTCAGAAAAGGCGTATCTATTAAAGGTAAATTATCAATTCATTCGCAATAGAATCATGCGCAAGGCTTAAAAGTTTATTTGCAATTTACAAAACCATATGGGCATCCTCCTTCAGTTTATCATGTGTATCAATAATAGGGTAAGTTAGAGCAAACCCTCGCAGTTGACACTAGGCTTGATACCCGATGGGTAAGTAGAAGCCCGTGAATAACTACCTTGCTATTCACCTGCATATACATGGCTGTTGGTTTTTAACTTCGACCCTTGGGATATGCATGCAAAATGCAATGTATTTTGCGTCAGCATGTCACCCTGGTTCATCGAGTTCAATGATCTCAATTTATCCTCATGAGGTCATCGATGGAACGGCATGGTCCGAAGACATCCACAAATATGAACCATCAATCCTCTGCAACCATTATCTGCTGTAAAAGGGGCTAAGCCTACCATATCGGCACACATTCATCGAGCAAGCGTTCAAAAAAGCCATCGTAGCTCGGTGAGTTAGCACGATCCGATACAATATTTTAACCGTAGGATGTTCAAAGGATGCGTGATCAAGTAGCGGCCCCGTCGCGTTCCATTTTCCCATGGCCGTGACGCAATCGCTGAGGATTTTCACCAACCTCTTGGTTAAAGGTGGAGAATAACACAACGACAAATATCGAAGGCGTCAGATACCGTGTATGCATGTATCTAGGCTCAGCTATGAGCATATCTCTCTACATGGCAAAAATGTTGGCTTCAGTCGGCCTTGTCACTGCCTCGCAACGGGCGGAACACTGGGAGCTGGGGGCGGCCATGCCTGACGGGTGGGGGAGGGGGAGGGGTCGGCGTGACGAGAAGTGGCCCACCGCTGGTGCACGGCAGCCATTGTCCGTGCATGGTGGCCATTTGCACGGCTGCGCGCCGGCGCACGCGGCAGGTAAACTGTGCACTGAGCGGCGACCGCCGGCTACCGTGGCCGCGTCCATTGGCTCTGATGGTGCATCCGATCCGGGCATGGCATTGCGGCTTTAATCACGGCGTCGACTTCCGGAAATGCCGGGCAGTGTCAGGTTTTGGTCCAGTTCTTTTATCAGCTGACAAAGGCTTGTTATCATCCTGAGAAGTGACAGAAACCTTCATGCAATTGTGAGCGCATCATGCTACCGCCATGTACTTCGCCCACTGTTGCTAAGGTACTTGAAAGCTCGAATTCGTCAATCGCGTGTACAAACTATTGCGTAACTTATTCTTCCTAAGCTTTGCATCGGCTATCGATGTCGGAATTCCGCTATCCAGGTCTGCTCGACCGTCTCTGAGCCTTCTCAACGGACGCCATAATCACCGCCTAGCATGGCAACAGGCCATTGATGCGTATGTACCTGGACTCGTATGTACCTGGACTCGCCACCGAATGCTGTCGTAGTGTGGATTTTGTTGTCTGAACTATCTCACAGGTGTTCGCTCTACAGTGCAAGGTGCTCGTATCCACACATGTCGATTTCATGCAGACTCCATGGAATTGGGATTATACTGACAGTATATAGCTCTGGTATGTCAATGCCCGATATTTCCCACTACGAATGGACGGTAAACCGGGCAACAATTGCCAGCTCAGCCAGATACCAGCGGTCGACATTTCCGGGTACCGATGGCCGGTATTCCCAATATAAATGACCAGTATTGCGAGTGCCGGCGGTCTGTATCATCGATGGCAATGTATGGTAGCTCGAATGCCAATTGTCTATATGCCGGATACCAGATGGCGGGAGGTGCTGCGTTGGTGATCAACTTAGCACCACTTTGTATGGTCTGCAAGTAGGTCATGACCTGCCCAAAGGATTGCTGCTCGTGAGTTGCTCTCTGATCCCCTCTCCTGCCCCTAAAGTGTTTATCGAAGCCAGTCCCTTTATCCCCAGTGGAGAATCCACAAGTCCATTTCCAGTCGGTGTGGAAGAGATACATTTCAACTTCCCAAACGTCTCCCTCCTCCTCTTCCCTCTGTATCTTTCCCTTTCTCTCTTTCTCCTTCTCTCTCTCTCTCTCTCTCTCTCTCTCTCTCTCTCTCTCTCTCTCTCTCTCTCTCTCTCTCTCTCTCTCTCTCTCTCTCTCTCTCTCTCTCTCTCTCTCTCTCTCTCTCTCTCTCTCTCTCTCTCTCTCTCTCCATGGCCCACCACACCACCTGCTACTGCCGAGCAACAGACTCGCCTCCATCAAAAGCCGGGTGTGACAGATCAGCTACAGGTGTATGTGTCGGCTGGAGGGCTATGCGGCTTCGCCGGTGTGACTTGCAATGCCGAGTGACAGCGCCACGGTACACGACACCATCACTACAGCACACACGGGCCTTTTTTCTCGCCGCCACTACCGGACGCAGTCGGTCGCAGGCGAACGGTCCTGCGAGAGAACAGAGTGTCGGGTTGCGCGATACGGATCGCGTCTGTTCGGGCGACGCGGGTGGCTGCAAAAATGCGCCGGCCGCCGTGCCGTGCCGTGCCGCCGTGCCGGCCGCCTGTCACGCGGCACCGCTACACCGGCTAATATGTGTTGGAATTCGCCGCGTCGGAGCCGTACGGAGCGGGCCGGCGCGGCGGCCGCAGGCGGGCCGCCCACGTGTGCGTGTCAACACAAACCGTCGGCCGGCGCCCGCGTGCCGCGCCGACGGGGCCGTCACCGCGACCCGGCCGAGCCGCGACCCGGCCGAGCCGCGACTCGGCCGAGCCGCGACCCGGTCGCGAGCCGCGATCCGCGGCGGCGGTGCGGGCAGCGTGAGCTGCGAGTGCGTCGGCCGATCCGTGCGTCCGTGGATTGCACTCCCGGCCGGCTGACTGCCGGCCGGGCTGTCATCGCCGGACAGCAGTGAGCGGGCGCAGTTGCGGCTGACTGCCGGCCGGGCTGTCATCGCCGGACAGCAGTGAGCGGGCGCAGTTGCGGCTGACTGCCGGCCGGGCTGTCATCGCCAGACAGCAGTGAGCGGGCGCAGTTGCGGCGGAGTCGGCGCGGCCGCACGTGCACCTGCACCTCGGTGTCGACCGAGTGTCAGCGGGATGCACTCGGAGTGCTGTCTCGAGGGTTAGCCGAGGTGCCAGCGGAGTGGGGTTCAGTGCGAGTTTTCGATGGCGCCGTTCGGGCACCATCGTGGTGCCATGGTGCCAAGTGCTGTGGTGCCAATGCGTTCAGCGAAGAAATAGTACAACGCATGAGTGCTACTAAGCAACCGCAATGCACTACCAAGTTATCAAGCTGCCATTTGATTTCCGTCGGAGTGCATCCAGAGTGCATCATCGGAGTTGCATTGTCGGCGTACAAATGGCAGTGCTGTCGAACCACTCATGAAGTGCCGTCAAAACGTGATAAGACGTCCTTCCGGAACAGCATCGAGGTGTCCATCAAGTGTCACTCGAGTGACGTCGGAGTGGCGCCGGAGTGGCGCCGGATTACCACCGGAGTGGCACCGGAATGCCGCGGCCCCACGGAGCGGATCGCCAGACGTCCGTGCGGCCGTCATTGGGTTAAGTGTACTTATACATGGAGTGATGCCTGCACGGGCGGCCAGGACGCTAAGCGGTTTCTACCACCGCCTCGCAGGTAAATATCCTGACGGCCAACTGTCACGGCTGTCGGACGCCGTCAAAACGCGCCCTGCAATAATGCGCTTACAGGCGGCGGCGGCGGCGGCCGACGCAAGGCGGCCTCTGTCTGGCGACGCTAGCGCCGGTCGAGCGGCGGCGGCGGCGGCCGGCACTAGCGGGAGGTCCGTGCGGCACGTCGCAGACGGGACGGCGACAATGCGGACAAAATAATCCTGTCGCCAGAACAGCCGCGGCGGTGTACATCAGAGCGATTATCAGCAACAAAAGTCGGTGTGCGCGACACAGCGCAACACGACGTCCGTACAAATATATCTGTGCCGTTTGAATAATGAGCATGTCCGTGCCAACGGCGGGGCGGAGATTACACGGAATTACCATTTTCGGGTTGTCATTTCGTAGCTGTTTGGAGCCTGTTGCTTGTAGAACGGGCACGTATCGGGCAAATACTGCTGTGACGGTAATTTGATAGTGTGCACCTCTTGCGGCCAGCGCTGCTGCGCCACATTTCAGTGATTTACATATGATGACCTTGAAGGGCGACTCATGTCTAAAGGTCCCTTCCACATTTCCACCACACCGTGGGAAATCCCACTGGGCGCGGTGCCGTCAGGAAAGAAAATATCGCGGATCCAACAGCATGAGGAACTTGTACAGTAAGGACTGCGTCAGACAGGATGTACCTACACTCAAACATGATGTAGAAAGTTCCGGTGGTGGTGTAAGCAGTGAATCGTCATCGAAATGATTGGGGTCTGAAGCAGCTCCAAACTCGATTGGATTGTCGCAACCTAATAAATATAAAGGTTGAAGGTTAAATCACTGGGGGCTCGACGGCACACAATATATAGAGCGATTCGACCATCCTATAGATCCCTAGGACCAATGGCTGCAAGACTGCACCACCGATCACAAACACACAAGACCGGAGTTCCGGTGCTACCACCTACGACAACCTCAGTGACCGGACGGACTGCGCGACCACTTTTCACACCACAGATGGAGTGCGTGTGTTAGAACTCCCCGACACCGGCATCCCCACCCAATGTAGCCACGCCTTACCACGACGTCTGCAGTAATGGCACGCCACACCTAACCATAGCGGATCGAGTGGAGGTGTAACAGTACAGCCGGCATCGGAGTGGATGGTGGTTGGTGCGGGAGTGGACAGTGTCTGGTGTTGTAGTGGGAAGTGGCCGAATCCCAGAGTGGACAGTGGCCTGTGTCTGAGCTGATAGCAGCTGAGGTGCCCGAGTGGCGAGTGGCGAAGTTGATAAAGGCTAGGATGTCGGAATGACCAGAAGTCAGGGCGTTCGCGTAGCCAGCAAGTGGTGGCGGAGTGGACCATTTCCGGTGCTGGAGTGGACACCAACTGGGATACTGGAGTGGACAGTGGCCAGTGTCGGAACGGACAGCAGCCGGCGTGCCGGAGTAGACAGTGGCCGGAGTGGCAGAGTGGACAGTGATCAGTGCCAGGACGGACGGTGGCGGGCGTGCCGAAGTGGACAGCGGCCGGAGTGGACACCGTCCGGAGTGGATAGTGGCCGGAGTGACGAAGTGGATAGTTATGAGTGTCAGGATAGAGGGTGGCTGGTGTGCCGGAGTGGACAGCGGCCTGGGTGGACAGTGGCAGGAGTGGACAGTGTCCGGAGTGCCGGAGTGGATAGTGATAGGTGCCAGGACGGACGGTGGCTGGTGTGCCGGAGTGGACAGTGGCCGGAGTGGACGGCGGCGAGGACACGCTGTCGGCCGAGACGCAGCCGTATCTGGCCCAGACCGACCGGCCGACCCGCGCTAATGAAGCCGTTATCATACCACCATCGCCACGTCACGATAAAATGCGCGTGCTCAGGGGTCGTGACACCGCGCCGTCGGTCGGTGCGCCGTCACACGCCTCATAATTTGCCTTATTAAGCAGATCAAAGCGGCGCCGACCACGTGACACTTGTCGGCGAGGCGGCGACACGCCGGCTGACGGCCGGCCGCCTCTGCAGTCGGCCGTACACACCGGCCACGCCGCCGAGTGACGGCCGTGGCGGCTAACGTGGCGTGCCGGCGGCGGCGGCACCCTTTGGAGACTCATCACGCGGCGGCGGAGACGACGTGCCGCAGCGTGGTGAGTCTCCCAGACTGACGACAGGACGACGCGCCACCGCCTGCTCGTCTTCCAGACTGACGACAGGACGACGCGCCACCGCCTGCTCGTCTCCCAGACTGACGACAGGACGACGCGCCGCCGCCTGCTCGTCTCCCAGACTGACGACAGGACGACGCGCCGCCGTCTGCTCGTCTCCCATACTGACGACAGGACGACGCGCCGCCGCCTGCTCGTCTCCCAGACTGACGACAGGACGACGCGCCACCGCCTGCTCGTCTCCCAGACTGACGACAGGACGACGCGCCACCGCCTGCTCGTCTTCCAGACTGACGACAGGACGACGTGCCACCGCCTGCTCGTCTCCCAGACTGACGACAGGACGACGCGCCGCCGCCTGCTCGTCTCCCAGACTGACGACAGGACGACGCGCCACCGCCTGCTCGTCTTCCAGACTGACGACAGGACGACGCGCCGCCGCCTGCTCGTCTCCCAGACTGACGACAGGACGACGCGCCGCCGTCTGCTCGTCTTCCAGACTGACGACAGGACCACGCGCCACCGCCTGCTCGTCTTCCAGACTGACGACAGGACGACGCGCCGCCGCCTGCTCGTCTCCCAGACTGACGACAGGACGACGCGCCGCCGTCTGCTCGTCTCCCATACTGACGACAGGACGACGCGCCGCCGCCTACTCGTCTCCCAGACTGACGACAGGACGACGCGCCGCCGCCGCCACCGCCCGGGCAGCGGCCTGCCCTGTACGGCGGAAACACATGTGTGTTCCGGCGGAGGGGCGCGGGCCGGGGAGGGGATGGGGAGTAGACCTGGCGACGACAGCGGGCCGCGTCAGTCACGTGCTTTCCACACATGAGTGTGTTTTGTGAGCTGAGTTGTGCGTGCTGTGTCGTGCCTGTCGTGTTCTGTGGTGCGCGTTTCGTGTGCTGTGTAGTGAGTGAGGTGTGCCGTGACATCTGTGCTGCCAGTTTTGTCGTCTGTGCTGTGAGCTGTGCCGTGCCCTGGGGAAAATTCAACGGTGGAATCACTGTAATTGTCTGTCCCCGTTACGATTGGCAATCTTGGGACCAAAGTTCCCAGGTGTCCCTGCCTCTCGGTAGGCCACAATGTCAGGCACGATGCTTTTACCGAGAACCTTTACCTCACCTCCCAAATTCTGCTTCCACTTCTGGTTAGGATACTGCATTCAAGGGATTGTGCTGTGTGTGCCGTATGTGGTGTGAGCTGTGCATGCCGTGTGTGGTGTGAGCTGTGCATGCCGTGTGTGGTGTGAGCTGTGTGTGCCGTATGTGGTGTGAGCTGTGCATGCCGTGTGTGGTGTGAGCTGTGTGTGCCGTATGTGGTGTGAGCTGTGCATGTCGTGTGTGGTGTGAGCTGTGTGTGCCGTGTGTGGTGTGAGCTGTGTGTGCCGTATGTGGTGTGAGCTGTGCATGCCGTGTGTGGTGTGAGCTGTGTGTGCCGAATGTGGTGTGAGCTGTGCATGCCGTGTGTGGTGTGAGCTGTGCATGCCGTGTGTGGTGTGAGCTGTGTGTGCCGTGTGTGGTGTGAGCTGTGTGTGCTGTATGTGGTGTGAGCTGTGTGTGCCGTATGTGGTGTGAGCTGTGCATGCCGTGTGTGGTGTGAGCTGTGCATGCCGTGTGTGGTGTGAGCTGTGTGTGCCGTATGCGGTGTGAGCTGTGTGTGCCGTATGTGGTGTGAGCTGTGTGTGCCGTGTGTGGTGTGAGCTGTGTGTGCCGTATGTGCTGTGAGCGGTGTGTGCCGTGTGTGGTGTGAGCTGTGTGTGCCGTATGTGCTGTGAGCGGTGTGTGCCGTGTGTGGTGTGAGCTGTGTGTGCCGTATGTGCTGTGAGCGGTGTGTGCTGTGTGTGGTGTGAGCTGTGAGCTGTGTGTGCCGTATGTGCTGTGAGCGGTGTGTGCCGTGTTTGGTGTGAGCTGTGCGTGTCGTGTGTGCTGTGAGCTGTGTTTGCTGTGAGCCGTGTTTGCTATGAGCTGTGTTTGCTGTGAGCTGTGCTTGCTGTGAGCTGTGTTTGCTGTGAGCTGTGTTTGCTGTGAGTTGTGTTTGCTGTGAGCTGTGTTTGCTGTGAGCTGTGTTTGCCGTGAGCTGTGTTTGCTGTGAGCTGTGTTTGCCGTGAGCTGTGTTTGCTGTGAGCTGTGTTTGCTGTGAGCTGTGTTTGCTGTGAGCTGTGTTTGCTATGAGCTGTGTTTGCTGTGAGCTGTGTTTGCTGTGAGCTGTGTGTGCTGTGAGTTGTGTTTGCTGTGAGCTGTGTTTGCTGTGAGCTGTGTTTGCCGTGAGCTGTGTTTGCCGTGAGCTGTGTTTGCCGTGAGCTGTGTTTGCTGTGAGCTGTGTGTGCTGCGTGCTGCGTGTGTGCTGTGTGTTGGGCCGGCTGTGCCTGCGTGCGTGCGGCGGCTGGTGCCAGGTGACACTGCCACTATCTGAGGAGTATATCAGCCCGCCTGACGCCAACACCGACGGAAGATCGACCAGCGCGGCACGCAACGTCACCTCCCCAGCTCCAGCCTCCCATGGATGTAACGAGCGGTGCTACCCCGACCCCAGACCGCCACGGAGGTAGCCAGTAACGTACCATGACCCCAGACCGCCACGGAGGTAGCCAGTGGCGCTACCCCGACCCTAAACATCCACGGACATAACTAGCGGCGCTACCCCGTACTCAGTCTTCCATGGATGTAACCAGCGGCGCCATCCCGGCCCCAGTCTCCCACGGGTACAACTAGACAACGGTGCTACCCCGGCCACAGTGGTAACCAATGGCGCTAGCCCAGTTTCGGACTTACCAGAACTAACCAGCGCCCACAGATACCCAGCCCGATTCCCACAAACGAGTCGGCGGCTCTTGAACGCAGACCCAGATCTCGTACGCGGCTTCCCACGAGGCTGCCGAGCCCGAAAGAGGACATGATTCTCATAGGCTATACTCCCTGAACTTCCGGCATCATCCTGACTGTATTCTCAGCTCTGACGGATCAGTCCTCCCGTGACACTCGCCGTGACCTCGTAACACTCTCCGTGACCTCGTGACACTCGCCGTAGCATTCTATCGCAAGCCCCCGCGACTTTCTACAGCAGAGCCGTGACCTTCCGCTACACAACATGCACACCCGCACGCACACACACACACACACACACACACACACACACACACACACACACACACACACACACACACACACACACACACACACACACACACACACTGTGACATTCTGTCGTATCCATCTGGTGACATTCTGATACTGATATATCTAACATCTATGGCGGGTGCCTTCCGGCGTGCGGTCGAGTTGCCATGACTAACCGGAACCGACCCAACTGCGATCTGAACCAGGAGTTCGTGACCGTTCAGGCAAGGACCAGAATCGTAGATCAAGGACGTGCTGACGCGTTGAACATCGACCCGAGTACACACATGATGTTCACACACAAAAAACAGCACGAAGGCGGATCTCACGAGGCCTGCACGTAGCAAAACGACGTAGCATTATCTCTCATTGGCATACGTGCAATAAGTTCACCGCGGGACGGAAACGGGACGTTGGCCAAGATGTAGAGCTATAGACAAACAGCAACTAGCTGTTACGTTCAACACGGTGATCCTGTTCCCGACGTATGCAGTCGGAGTGAGTGGTTTGATGAAATCATGGCAGCCCGCTATGGCATATGCATTTTTGTCGATAAGCACCAACATATACGCTGCTTTATTCATAATACACATATGTGGAGGTAATAGGTGTGCTATTAAATAGCAAATGATTCTGGCAGTACCAACAGTTTCGAAATTAAAGGGAAAATAGCCACTTCTCGTTGGTCATTTCCAATAGGTCACTTGCCACCCTGGAATGTTTCGGAAAACGCTCCAGAGTCTTTATGGCCAAAGCATTAAGAGTCTTAGAAGCAGCCAGACAAACAGAGGCTTCCCATGGTGACAATTACCACCTCAAATGTACACGAGTTGACGTCCCTGGTACATACTAAGGAGTCGCTCAAAGGTACGCTACAAGGACTTCACGAGCAAATAGCAGCACCTGGTCAAGCATTTAGCGACGCATATGATAGACGCTGACATACTGTTAACTCATATGGATGCTTCGAGAAGCAGACGGTCGTTAATCGTCGGTCTTGTCGTCGGTTTGAAAACAAAACAGACAAGTGCTATCGTCAGCATCTCCTTGCAGCTAGTGCCGAGAACAGTGCGAATATTCCAGCGGCTTGCTCTGCACGACAGCAGAGCGACACGTGACACGTGCCTGAGCAGAGCGACACGTGCCTGACAGCCAGATATTGTCCACACGAACACAAACACATTGCAAGGTGCGCCCAGCAACAGGTTATCCAGCCTCCACCGCACTTGGCCCCTTCGCTCGAGGAGTTCAGCGGTCCCCCGCCAACGAACCGCCGCAAGAGAAGTGCGTGCTCCGGATCGGGCGTCAGGAAGCCTGCTAGCCAGGTGGGCAGACGTCTGATGTTCGGCCATCAGGAAGCCTGCTGGACAGGTGGGCAGTCGTCTGATGTTCGGCCATCAGGAAGCCTGCTAGCCAGGTGGGCAGACCTCTGACGTTCGGTCTTCAGGCCAGGTGGATCTGCTGGCCAGGTGGACAGACGTCTGACGTTCTCGTCGTCGAGCCGAATCGACCACCAGAACGGACGAGCATGCGCTGCCTCTTTGATGACGGGTGTCCACCTGACGTGTGAGCGGCGCCCGGCTATCAGCCGGCCGGCAGAACGTGTTTGATGGCGATGCCCCCAGATTAGACGAGGCCGCTGACTTGACTGCCCCTAATGAAGAGCCCACAAAATAAATAGACACGATTACGCCAGCCACACGCTGGAAAGGCGTGCACTCTCGAAGCGCAGTCCGCAGTAGACACAACAGGACGCACCCTGGCGAAAGTGAAAGGGGCCAAACGTTCACTGTAGCAAAACGGCTTCGAATACAATAACAATCTGTTGCCTGGCAGGTTTTGTTGTGTGATGCGTAAAAGAAGAAGTGCTCGTTTATCTTTTCTGCTGCCATTTTCCTCAATTTTCCGTTCTATGGAATAATGTTGCTTTATTTTTTTTTAAACTTATATATCTGCAAAGCGTCAGATAGTCAATGCGGAGTTACAGTCGGAGTGTAGTTTGCAACGGGATACTGACAGTGCCTAATTCGAGTAGCTCACAGAGCTGTGAGCTACTGCTATAGCAGCTATATTTTATATGTCAATATATACGACTATGCTATAGCTCTATAGCATTCATACAAACCGCTTTGAATGTGGCTGATGATAATTTATATTTATTCAGGTTTGTTGAAGATATTAAATGGCAAAAGATTACGTTATAATTGTTACTATTTTAGCACGCTGTGCAAATCTGTAGTAAATTCCGACTTGACCTAAAATGAACGGGAAGCGTCAGCAAATAGACCGATAATGCTTTAGGGGTACTTTCGCATGCTATACACGAAGTTGCTTAGCACCATGAGAGTAATTCACTCGCAGAATATCATATTACCTTTTGGTTTGGTTGATATTTTTGGCACCCATGCACCCAAGAAGCATACCATTCACCACTCATAGACCTAATATTCCATTTATTTTTCTTATGTCAAATCCTAATGCCGAAGCTATACTGACGCGAAGTTCATCATATAAAAAAAAAACTTAAATAGTCCACTTGAATTGACTGCACACAGCCTTGGATGCTTTATATGAAGCTGAATTAAAAGCATTCCGCTTACTCTAACAAACGACGAATTATCACAAGATTGAAGCTTGCATTTGACATGTGATAACGCAGGCCTCGAGATCGGCTGCCTTCCGGCCTGCCCTGCGAGTGACTAAATTACAACATCTCAAGCATAGCCAGCTCAGGATGGAGCGCCTCGCTCTTCTCGTGTCCGATCGCGACGACCTGCCGCTCCTTGCACAAGTTCGTGATCGAGGACAGCGATGGTGGCGGACCGCGAGTGGCCATAGGTTGCCAGTGAGGTTGTGTGTGAACGGGTCCGGTATATGGTCTTCATGTATCGGGTCCGGTATATGGTCGGCTCCTCACGTGTCAGCTCCGGTATATGGTCAGTTTCTTAGGTGTCAGGTCCGGAATATGGCCAGTTCGTCAGATGTCAGGTCAGAGGTATATCGTTAGTGCCTCAAGACAGACAGTGTGCTACAACAAAAATACACGTTGAAGTACCGAGGCAGCGCGTGTATTTGTTTGCGTGAAGCGCACGTAGGCAGGTGCCTATAGTGAAATTCCGCAGCAATCTCGCTGGGATTTGGCCATCGCCCGTCATCAAATATTCCAACATTTCTTTGTTCGTATTTTCTTTCACAGTACAAGTCTTATGGAAAGTGATTTGTGTATTCAGCAAGGACATCGCGTGTTATATTCGGAGTGTGTTTTATTCAAACATCACATTCATAGACTAATATAAGCAGCCATTCGGGACTGGATGAGGGAGAGCGAGAAGATGCTATGGTGTCCCCATGCTCCAAGCACAGGATCGGGCACCATACTAAGACAGGCAACATGTTGATCGATCACAACTGAGTTGTTTTGGTAGCCCCGTGAAGATATGCACCCTGTTGCATCCAATTTTCGCTGATCTGCAGGAATTTCAGAATTAAGTCAAACCTATTTAGACAATTCGGCACTATGCATTCAAATTTGGGATGCTTTCTCCATATTCGGCAGAGGAGCCAAATCGTGGAAATCGTGACTGGAATTTTGGCATCTGTTCAGGGAAGATCAGTCCATTTCAGCCGAAATTAATGTAATCTTGTCGAAATCGGGTTCATCTGCCGAGTATGGTGCTCGTATTTCAAATCCAAACGCACCACGCCGAATTGTCAAATTAGCATGGGTGTCACTCTGCGTGATGATCATTTTCGTTCACAGCCTTCCTGCTCAGTATAAGACGCACACATTCGTTCAGCGCGGCATCCCCCCTCCGACTGACACTGTCCGGCCGGCTTCGGGGCGCATATATCACGTGGCATTATAACACGCAGCCGGTGCCTGTCTGGCAGCCCCTCAAGCTAGAGCCAGATAGACCGTCAGCGACTAAAGTCCATCACAAAATTGTTTCCTTAAACAAAATTCCTCAGAAAATGTTGTAGTGAAAATTGATCAAAACTCACAAATTAACATTTAAAGACGAGGTCTAGCTCTGAGTGGATGAACTACGACTTGAAATGCTGTAGCAAAACAGTTATTAGCGTTTCAACAATGTGATGGTCGAAGAGGTCGAGCCGCTCACATGAACTTTTGTCGTATCTACGTAGGAATAGACTCGATTGCGCTTCGCCCTCGCCGTCATAATTGGCTGAGGCCATATCCAACTCCCCGGAAAATTAGCTAAGTGCAGAAAATGCAAAGCAACGCTTCGATGAACACGTAACACCACCCAATCACATGACATGTCTGCTCAGCACGTACACTCGCGTGGGCCTGACTGATGACGCAGGTATATGACTGAGCGTTTGTTGGCAGGGGGCTGGAGAACACCCGCCGCCCCGACGGACCCCGATGCCCCACAAAGGTGAGACGCGTTGCGGCCTGAACCTCCTGTCTCGTGAGCTTCGTGCTTCGTGAAGCACGAAGCGGGCAGTAGTGAGTAAAAGTGACTATCTGATCCGACTTAGTGCGATTAAGAACATCTAAGGAGACGGCTGTCTTGCACTGTTCAGTTCATGTCGGTCTTGGACATCGTTGCTGTCGCTGTGTATGCTTTTGGTTGACACCATTAGTAATTCATCTAGCGCCACGAATAATTTCTAAAACATTACATCAAGGACTTTTGAATGCAATATCAATAACTTCCTCAGCACTAACTGTGCTACCAATAGCTTATAAGTTTAGACTTAGCTTTCCTTCGAAATGACTCGTAGGTGCTAGATTACCTGCGGCTTACGTTGATGTTTCTCATCAAGGTCATATGAAGCTTCCGTTAACAACGCAACTGCCTGAGCACTACCAATCATTGTTTCTAATGCCCCTGCTGTACCCAATTTCGATGTGCAGTATCATACCCTCATTTACGATGCATTATCGATTCCACTGTGATCTTAGATGCAACCCGGGAAAATATCTACTTTTGTATTCACCATACGTTAAGCAACTTGCATCCTCTTGCATACTCTACATAGCCGCAGAGTACGTGTGTGTGCCCCCGTGTGTGCGGCGCGTGTGTGTGTCGATCCCCGCACGTGAAC
Source organism: Ashinkailepas kermadecensis (assembly GCA_034440615.1). Taxonomy (NCBI): domain Eukaryota; kingdom Metazoa; phylum Arthropoda; class Thecostraca; family Neolepadidae; genus Ashinkailepas; species Ashinkailepas kermadecensis. The sequence goes on from JAOTOM010003855.1 coordinate 69,807, forward strand.
GCTCCCCCCCCCCCACGGACTGGCTCCACTCGCTCGCCACTCGCCGACCGCGTTCTAACTCGCGTCCGCCTTTCTGTGTGATCGGCAGAGGAGCAGACGCTGACCTCTGTGTCCCGTGTCATGTCAGGTCATAGCGGGGTCAACCAGCTGGGTGGGGTCTATGTGAACGGTCGGCCGCTGCCTGACTCAACCCGGCAGAAGATTGTCGAGTTGGCCCACTCGGGCGCACGGCCGTGCGATATTAGCCGTATTCTGCAGGTCTCCAATGGGTGCGTGTCCAAGATACTGGGCAGGTGAGTGGATCTACATGAGATGGTGTCCAAGATACTGGACAGATGAGTGGATCTACATGAGATGGTGTCCAAGATACTGGGCAGGTGAGTGGATCTACATGGGATGGTGTCCAAGATACTGGGCAGGTGAGTGGATCTACATGAGATGGTGCCCAAGATACTGGGCAGGTGAGTGGATCTGCATGAGATGGTGTCCAGGATACTGAACAGGTGAGTGAATCTGCATGAAATTGTGTCCAGGATACTGAACAGGTGAGTGAATCTGCATGAGATTGTGTCCAAGATACTGGGCAGGTGAGTGGATCTGCATGAGATGGTGTCCAAGACACTGAACACATGGGTGGATCTACAGGGGATAGTGTTCAAGATGCTGTACACGTGAGTGAATCCACAAAGGATTGTGTCCAAGATACTGGGCAGGTGAGTTTGTCAACACTAGTCTTTAGTTGTGCCTACAAAAGATCGTTATCTGTATCTGTACATGCCAAATATAATATGCATCCTGTGTTGTCAATCATCAAGTATGGTTTTCTAAAAAATTAGATATCATTAGTTCAACTTTAATACTACTGGGGCGATGCCAATATACAGCAGGCCGGATTATTGAACCTCTCCCCTATTAGCTAACTAATTCAACAAAATTACTGCAATGACATGCAACACAGATTATTTAGCCAATCACCTATTACCTTCCTAGGTATCTAGTCATATGAAATTCTTACAATGACAATAAGTTTCACGAAATATTCACAGACCAATACCATGGACCAGAAAGTTAGGATTTAAAAACCACCAGAAATGTAGGATATAGCTCCTAATTAGTAATAACTCAAATTAGGTAGGTGGGGAGTGCCTTGGTGGGAAGGATGTTGTTTGCTTGTTATTTGGTTCTGAGGGTGCTTCGACTAGTCTGATGATCATGAGCGCCAAGGGGAAGGTAGGTGCCTACCTATCTATTTAATACATAGAAATTTCAATCAAAAGCTTAATTTTATAGTTTCCAGACTGGAAAAATGCACATTTGTACGGCTGTATCCGGCTTAGTAGTAACAATGCGCTGAAAACTCACCACAATATCTGGCATCATTTTGCGCTGAAAGTTTCCAGCACAAGCTAAATTGTGATGAACTTTCTCTCGCCGTTGAGTGTGTGAATGTAGTAGCACATGGTAGACGCCTGAAGTGAGGGTCGATGCATATAACATAGCACAGTGGCTAGACCTGGCCTCCGAGGGATACTAACGTAGTTTGCACACGAAGTAAGCTAGCTTCCCCGAATAAGTAATCAGTAAATAGAAACATCGATATATGTTTAAGGACGGAAGTAGAAAAATAATTGTAATGACCCTCGTGCTCAATCATTTTCATCACTGTTCCATCAACATACACAACGCAAATTTCACCCAGATTGGCTTTAGGACCGGAACTTTTTTGTTGCTATGTTGTTTCTTCAACAATTATTGATGTATGCGCTGTAATCATTGAATCAGTGCATTTCCCGGAGTCTAGTTTTGTTTTGTTCGATATTCAGTTCGCCAATTTGGTCGAGACCTACGCTGTGTGGAGGGAATAATACGATTGGCTGTCGGAGGTTCTGGCCAATTTGTGCAATAATAAGATTGATGTTCTCTCATTTGGATTCGCCCAATTCTGCGGAAATGCTCATATTCACGCCGCTCACTGGCATGCGCAGCAATACGACATGGATCGGGAAACGGCTCACCCAGAATGGCATCGCACGATCGCAATATTTCCGACGTGACCGCTGCGGCGCCGAGTATCCGCCTGCCGCCGACTGCAGCTGTCGTCCGGCACCAGCTGCTGCCTTTCCACAGCACCATAGCACCACGGCGGATATTTTACGCAGAGCCGAACTTCTTGTTAACTTCTCTGCACTAACGAACGTCCGCCGAGGGGCCGGCCCGCCGTCGGGAACGGGCCGGCCGATATTCCCAGCCCCGTGCTGCCCGGGCTATTTAGGCGGTTGCCACCGGCTGAAGTGGTGTTCTGGGCCCCGTGCGGTGCCGGGACGGGGGTCCGCGGGCGGGCTGGCCACAATCGCCCCCCGCCACGCCGCCGAGAACGAGGTAGCGATTCGGCGGCGACGCCCCGCCGACTAATTGCGGCTTCGCTGTCAGCAATTAAAGCCGGCTGCGTACGGCGACCGGGCAGACTGCCTGGCGGGGACGCCCCGCCGGCCGTCGAGAGCGCCCCCCGAGGCAGCTGGTCACAGAACCACCACTTACCGACAGCGCCCCGACAGAGTGCAGAAGCGACACCCTTTTGAGGGCCCTCCCGACAGACGATACCCACTTCAAACCACTCCTGGAAAACAGCACCCTCACCAGAGCGCTCAAGACACGCGACAGCCTCTGCAAGTGGTTGTAGTGTTGAAAAGCACTCGGACGAGTAGTTGATACGGCTTTGCTGACACGACTCGGTCCTATTTCCTCCTTTGTGTATCTAGACGGTAATATTTAGAGGGGGTATGGAGTGACCTGTCGGATACGGTCTCTTCACAGGGTAACATTCTGCTGCTCCAGAGGGGGCGGGGGGACAGTCTGTACCCCATAAAAGCCGTTAGCCACGGGAGGCCGATGATGGCCGACGCGCCGCGCAGATCCACATGCGACAAAGGTGCGCCTGCACACCGCTGGCGCAGCGGCCGCCGGTGACCGCGAGCACGCCAATGACGCCGGACCGTCGGCAGGTACTACGAGACGGGCTCCATCAAGCCGCGCGCCATCGGCGGCAGCAAGCCGCGGGTGGCCACCCCTCTGGTCGTCAACAAGGTGGCCGACTACAAGCGCGAGTGTCCCAGCATCTTCGCGTGGGAGATCCGCGACCGACTGCTGTCCGAGGGCGTCTGCAGCAACGACACCATCCCCAGCGTGAGTACCGGCGCGCTGCGCAACACGCGCTGCGCAACACACGCTGCGTGTCGCTGCGCCGAGCTGGGCGGACACTACCGGAACGCCAGCGGCACTCTCCACACTGGTGGATAATCCGACACTGGATCACTCGCACTAATGACAGAAACGGGAACTTTTACAGGGGAACATCAGCGATCGTTACTTCCGCCAGGAAAAAACCAGACAGGTGGCATCTGTTGGATTGCAATATCAGCGTGGTGTAAGGAAATCATCTTCGCCATAGCAACGTGTCTAACAGGCAATCACGCTGAACCTTTGGCTCAATTAAATGCGAAATTGGAACAAGTATTGCCCGTCGATTTGCTAATTAGTGAGCAGCAGTTGACCGACGTGAGCACTGGCGTCAGTTATTGGCCGACTGACACGTTGGTGACATTTGGTCTCGGCAGTCGTGGCGTGACCTTGCTGCTACCCGACAACAGATGTGGGCACGTTCTGTCGCAATGAAGGCAGGACCAGCTGTATGCACAAGACATGCTACAGCTGGTCTGCCTGTCGCATCAAGTTGAACGTTTAATAATTTAACATTGGCATCAGTCCTTGCCCATCTAGACGTATGACTAGATGATGAAATTACCTGGCACTGCATGAGCAATACTAGCAAGTGTGAAATATCAACAGCGTCGCCACCACAGGAGGCGGGAGCGGGTCCACATTTAGTCTCTGGTGGTACAAATCTTCTTCTAGGGAGATCGGGAAGATGATTAACGGGCAATTGAGCGTTTCATCAGCATGATAATATTTGTATACTCATAAAATTGAAGAAGCTTTCATATTTAATTTTCCTTGGGGATGAGTAGTCCGGGTAGGATGCTCGTCTCTCCATCGAAAGGTGGTGGGCTCGAGTCGCACCAGCCGCTGTTCTTCGCCCGCGAACAATTGGCATGACAAAATTGAGACGCAATATGACCCAGGCAGTCGACGCGTCGCAAAACCAACTAACAACCAGTCTATTCTATTGCAAATATTCGTTTCCATGTTGTCAAGATATATAGGTTATTATGACGAAGTTCAATTAGATATTGTATGAGAATATTTGCTGGATGTAGCTCTGATGTATTCTATCCTGGAGACGGCAATCACAAGGAACCAAAATTATGATTAATGGAACAAAGGTTACTCATTTTAAGCATATATTGACCGACCTAGGTTCAATATATGAGTCTTGTGGAGCTCAAGTATCTAAGCACCCAAAATGGATGGCGATATTCCGTATTTTTCCCCTCACAATTATCACCTTAGTAGGGCTGTGTATATAGAGCTTTCATGGATACCTTCATACTCAAAGGACGGATTAGCATACTAACTGCAGACAAGGGTAGGATCCTTCAAATGTTGACAGCTAGAAAGTTAATGGCAAATATCTTGCGACAATTTGATGTAAAAAGCCAGGTTTGATCTCCGGGGTAAAGGAAGCGAGGAGACAATTTACAGAATGCCTTATGGGAAATCGATCAGTTTTATAAGCAATGTATGGAGAACTTAGGCACATTTGCATTGCTCAAACAGACACCTTCCTATCTACAGTGCTCTCATGTCTGGAGTATAAATCCTCGCCGCGATTCTGGTCCAATTTGATGCGCTAATCGGTGTCATCATTGCAATCCCGATTGGAATGACATGACGCTATTTCTCAAGTACAGCCATAGTCGGCTGTCGAAGACGCCATTACGTGCACAGTCTGTCACCAGCATACACACAGATAGGCATAATGCTAATTTGGATAATGAGCGCAGCCCAGTTGGCGTCGACAAAACCTGCGGAAGTCCCGCTTCTGAACATGGCGGACCGCTGGAGGTCGCGCTACGTCTGGGCGGCACCGGGAGGGGGAGGGAGGGGAGCAGGCGCGGAGACAGGCGCGGCGGCATCAAAGCCGCCCACAATGTCGCCACTGGAATGTGACAATGTGACGTGTACGAGGGGTGGTCATACAGCAGGTTTCTGGCTGGCCACAGCATGCCTTCGCCGGCCCGACCGATGTCATACATGGCGTGACTTCGCTAACATTTGTCTGCTTTAGTGAGCTGACGTCAGAGGCGCAGAGCCAAGGGAGGCCAGGGGCCCTGCCCCCCCCCTTAGCAACCAAAAATACACCAGATGTAAAAGAACAGTTGAGATTTCACCACTCCAAACCAAAACTTTCGGCACGCTTCGCGCGCCGAAAGCGTTCTCTGTTTCATGACATTTTTTAGCCGCCCCTTCCCCCCCAAAAAAAGAGAAATTACTTGCTACGCCACTGGCTGATGTGCTCGCCAAAGCGGGTAGTATGTTATGTTACCTCCGATTCCTTACATGGGAGCTTTGTGGTGCACACACTCACACACACTAACCTGTTCACGCCATGCACACGGCAGAGAGTTCACTTTTCGGCATCCTTGCGGGGCAGTCTCGCGGGTGTGCTGGCCCTCAGGTTCCTCCACACATGCTGAGCATACGGCGAGGCCATCCCGATTTGCTTGGGCCCGATGAATAGAGCACTGCTCCGGTGACACCGAGGCGAGCTCGTGCTCTCGGCGTGTGCCACTGGACCGAAGGCAGGTCGTACCCGCTAATTCAATGCGCAGGCAATGGTCGGTCAGCTTTAATCCCATGGCATGGCGAACATTCTCGAACAGCTAGTGCCATTCCCCAGATAGGAGCCGACCGAGGAAAAGTTTGTCCGAGGTCAGATTTAGGCTGAAGGCCTCCTACATGAACAATAGATGTATTCACCTACTGCACCTTCCAGGTGGGATGCAAGTATGCACAAATACAGTACGAAGTCAAATCGAATGTTCGGGTTGTTCAGGATTGCAAAGGAGTAATTGCTGTATTGAAGTGACTCTTGTATCTACACACTGACAAATGTAAAAGCAAATGAGAATGCTTATTGTGTTTCCACTTGGTATACTCCTTGAGAGAGTGGGTCAAAATAACGTGTTTTGGTAAGATAAGACATACAAATCAGGTGTGTAGAAATGAGCTGCGTGCATGCCTCAAACGTGTTTTACTAGAGAGGGGATGATTGCTGAGGAATCCATCACCTCCTCCAGTACATGCAATCGTATATTGATAGAGATAAACCTAGAATAAAAACCACCAAAAACATTTGCACACGCTTACCTGCTTACACCTGCTCACAAGTGCTACACCCACTACACCTGCTTACATCCTGCTGATTCGCAGAATCTTGATATGTTCCCATCTTTTGTGAAATTATTGCGCTTCTCCAGAGGAATTCCGTTGGATTAAAACAACGACTTCAGCTGTTCATGCAGCGTTTCAAAATATTGGCTACTTGCTTGAAGATTAGATACAAATTTTTCCTCCTCCGAATTTTTTTCCGGTATCTTGTGAACGAGTAGAGCCGCAGTGCCGTGCTTTCAGGTGCCTACACACAAGCACCTGGTGCAAGTTTTGCAATACATACACCAGCCAGCATTATTTACCACAAGCCCCGGCGGGGGAGGGCGGGTGCATTTTGTCCGCCACTCCACCTATCGGACCGACACATACGACATTCGGTAGAGGTGCTATAGGATATCAAACTACATGTCCAGAAATTGCATTGCCATAGACTGATTTAATCGTAATCAAGTGAGGTCGACTTCACCTGTCCTTAATTAAGTTGCATTCGTAGTTGCACATAATTTGCAGCTATCGGTGAAGTTGCATTTATTTTTATACATCTTTATACAGACGCACTTGCGATTTGTTCTGCTTGCACTAAAAGCATTGCTTCACCTCATCTGGAAAGTAGTCAAGCAGCTAAAGCATGATACGTACCACTCGTGTGATCATATATCTGGCGCTCTAACGGTCTGGTGCGCTGAAAAGCAAGCTGGCTTGCGGGATGGCTTCTCCACTACCTACTGACTATGATTCATGTGATATGGATGCGGTGGTGCTGAACTCATGCGATACGTTACACATGCTCATATGAGCAATCGATGTCGTCGTCATCATGCCTTCGAAGAAGAAATGGTTGATGATCTTCAGTTCGTAGGTCAACATCAAAGCACCTGTTCTCCACCGATAATTTCGGCCGGAGAGACCAGCACGTTTTCTCACATTGCAACAGCAGGTTCTAGGATCCGTCCGCAGTGGGGTGGCCATCCGGCTGTTCGGAACATCCGCACCGACCGCGGCTTACCGCCGGGACTGGAGAGCGTCTGCAGCCGGTGTCCTGGGAACGCTGCGTCACTTTTGCAGCTGCGCTGTGTTTGTCGACACTGCGACGAACATGGCGAGCCGCTGCGTCCCGACCCGGGAGGAATTTGGCCGACCACTGTGGCCGGCGAGGACTGGAAACATTGTCACGGTGCAAGCCGCTGTCACGTGCTTTCCAGACTATTAGAGTCGTGGAGCGCGAGAGTCATAGGTACGGCCGCCTCTGACCTCAATGTTCGCTGTAACGAGAGTGGTCGAGCACGGGATGTTTGGGGTACGATTGCTGTGGAGGTGACAGTCCGGGCGCTGGAGCCCGGAGCCAGGGCAGCTTGGTGGTCATAGGTAGGGCGCCGCGGATCTCGGAGTGTCAGACAAGGGAATAGTGAAGCACGAGGGATGTAAACACGACAGACCTGAAGTGCGAGAGTCGTAGGTACGAGAGTCATGGAGCTCGATGGTCGTAGCTGCGCGAGCTATGCTGCTTCACAGGAACGGTAGTAGATTTGAAGCTGTCTCTGGATACTGACAGTCCAGTGAAGTCTGATCGAAGTAAAATATGGATAATACATTTTGATCTCCCGGAGTTTAATTTACAGAACTACCTCCAAGGATGCTTCATAACCAAAATGTTGAAACATTCTGAATGCATCTTTGTTAGGAGAGAGGGCTTCAACCCTCAATACTTGTTGTCCTGGCCAACTAGGTATATGGAAGTACACTAACTGAAGCTGAGTTTGAAGCCTCTCGATATCATCCCCGTAAAATTATTTTCGCAACATTCCATTCATACATGACTCAGTAGCGTAAGTGCCGCCCACCAGAGCCATCCAATAAATTAACAACAGTTTGGTTACTTTGCTGAAACACACATTGCAGGGTCGGTCTAAGAATATTACAGCTGAACACTAGCTGTATTTTACTAAGTAGTAAAATAGTAACATGTTTGTAGCAATAACATGCTGGCTTGTAGCAGCATGCTGGCAGTACCGGCAGCATGTTGCTACACACCACTCTGCTTCCTTCAGCATGTATTTCCCACATAATTGATCCCTGCCGGTTTCTAGCCAAATAGTCTGGAGAAAGTGTTAAAATGACGTCACCTGAAACACTCGTGAACACCTTAGTACACCTGCTAAATGAATCGGCAAATCGCAAAACTCATAGTCCAGTCAACCTCAATGAACTGAACACCTAAGTTATCTGTATCCAGATCAACAGATGTGTACCTCCACCAGACGACCTCAAAATGCTTGCAAGCTGTTGGAAATCTGCAATGTTCACGACATTAATCACCTCCGTTTTATCCATGGAACATGTCTCTGAGCAGGGGCTTACCTGATTGATTCAGCCGTTTTGCACTTATGCAGGGCTGAGTTAGAAAGCCATGAGATTCATGTCCTGCCCCCAGTGCCTAACTAGATGTTTGTCTGACTGGCTATAACGGGTGTGGGCGGAGCCTGAGAGAAGCTGCTCTTGTGCAAAATTTAATCCTATGACCGATCCTACTTAGTCAGAACCGACCCAACCGTTGCGCTTTTGAAACTTCAATGAATAGCTTTTATTATGGTGTTTCCAGCAACATTTGCTTCATTCGGAATTAGCCACGCACCTTGACTTTGGATATAAAAGCTAAATGTCATAATTTCTCCCAAATTACTCGCATTACTTGTTGTGCCTTATGGCGGGATTTCCAACACCGGGTCAGCGTAGTGGTACCGGTCGTCGCGTCCCGACACTCACAATAGCCGCGACCACGCCACCACCGCTCTCGACAGACAACAGTTACCAGAGGATGTGTCCACAGGATAGGAACCCTATAACCTATACCGAAACCAATACCAACCCTATACCAATTTGGCCGAAAACGTATTCCGGTTTCAAATTAACTCTAACTCGCTACCTGCGTCTGATTATTGCCCAGTTTTCGAGCGTATGCATTTTATGTGTGTGTAGTGTTTGGTATGTAAATTATAAAATTATTTTGCACAGTTTTACTGGACATTGCACGGAAAAGTACTCGTGATGTTGTCGTCACATCAAAGTAACCTGAATTAATGGAATGAATAACGATCAAGGGTAGGTATTCAAGTATTCTATTCTACTGATATGGGATGGTCGGTGCAAATAAAGATTCCTGTCGGCACCACGTGGCTAAATTGTACGTCAAAAAGCGTTGAACACAAAAATTTCGATAACTTTTTAAAATACAAAAACTGACTGCCAGCAATGCACCCAATATTTCGCCAAGATCCATTCACAACTTTCGCTCCGCGCTCTCCTCGGGAATGACCATCCGGAACTCCTCGAGTTACTTTTCCGTTTCCTCCAGGACACCAAACTCTCCGAACAGATATAAAGCCTCCGTTACATTTCCTGATTCAAGCTAACCTGATGAAAGTTATATGACACGTGCCACACTTCGTACTGGCTGTATGACTCCGCTCCACATCTCTTCCTCACCGACGTCGCAAAACACATACATATAGGTTATCTCACACTAGGTAGACAGGATCCGATCCAATTTGGCTAATACGGACGGACTTCCTTTTAAATTGCGCTTGGTTTTTTACCTACGGGTTTTCCAAGCAGCTTGGTTTTCCCCTTTTAGGGGTTTCCAAGCTTTAACTTAAAACATACACCTACACATACAAGGTCGGGCCTGAATCCCACGACTCGCTCTGGGTGACAGGCCTCCGCTTCGCCAGCCAGGTCGCAGGTGGGCAGTGGAGCCTCTTCGGAGGTTACGATGCTGCCCACCCTCCAAATGTCCTTCCATTGTCATGAGTGTCTGTATGTATGTATATGTACCTGTATGCCATGCGTGTATCGTCTCTACGCCATGTTTCTTGTTTGACGGCGTCTCTCCTTTCTTGACTAGTTGATATAACCGGATGTCACATAAGCCGGATTAACGTAATTTCTTCTTTAACGTAGCAATCTCTAGCAGATGGCACTTTGCCTCCGCTAAAGATTTAGGGGAAAAAAATGCACGTTTTCAGCCTGCAAATCTGTCGATGGCAACACGAAAGTCAGCCGCATATGACAGTGCTGCGCCAGAGCTATCACAGCTTGACTACTACCGTAGTCCACGACAGAGGAGTAGCATCATATGCCGTGAAATGAGAGGAAATTTTCATCGTGATCACTCAGTGGGAAGCTGACCCAACTTATTACATTTCCTCGTTTGCTCTGGTGTTAGTGAGAAAAGTTATATACGGTATCATGCATGAAAGGGTCCTTCTTGCAGGGGCTTAAGGATGTACCAAAAATGGTGTGGGAGGAGGGGAGAATCAAAACGATATTTTCATGGACGTGTGTGCTAAGGTTCAGGAGTGCACATGCCACAGAACCAGCTTGTAAAAGCAACTATTTCAATCTTGCTGCCTTCAGACAGTGTTTGATGAATCAATAATTTGCATGGTGTCAGTTCGAGACTAAAAAAAAAATATTTGCACTGTGCTGTAGCTGGTGTCAACTTGGTCTGAAATTTTCATGGTTTACTTCATTGAGCATTAGAGGACGATAGCTTCAACCTTTTCAATGCCTGACACAGAACTCTTTGAACTCCTTCGTCCGCTGCGTCCTCGCAGAAACTTTCAGCGCTGTCCTCAGTCAAAAACTATTCAGAAAATCTTTTGATGTTCTTGGGATCATATACGTAGCGGACGTTAGAGGTACACCGGGAAGCACGCCAATCTGCTCTTATTGACGTTGTTTCGTAGTAACTTCGTACGACTTTACTTTATTTCCTCCAGCAAAAGCACATGTAATTTTCCATTGCACGTGCTTTCTAAACATATAATGTCATCATTCTTAATTGATTTTTTCACTTCCAGTGTCGAAATAATGGTAGAGAATCTTTTCAGAAATACCATATATATATACATATAAATATACCACACACCAGTCCCTGGAGATTGTATTATTTTTCACCATTTTACCGCTTTCAGTATGCCCAGGAACTTGTAAATAGTGGATAAATAGGCGTGCGCTTTGCCTTTGACGTTGTCGTCAATCATTGCGTTCTCAGAGTGCGAGATGTTATATTTCTTACATCAAATATCGGCATGGTTGAACCGAACTGGTACTAATAGAGCAACTGGCGGTGTTACCCAACGCAGAATAAGAGGATTGTGATGATGCCGCCGTCGTGTTTCAAAATCCGCCGAACAAATCCACAAAAGCAAGTATTACACAAAAAACCTTAGCCAACATAAGTACACTAAATAAATACAAATACAAATACCCTACGGCCCGAAAACGCCGTCGTGACGCCACTTCTTCCGGTTTTTTCAACCCCCGTTTTGCTTGAGGCATCACAAGGTTGGTTGACCCACGGACTGACGGGCAGGCGGTCGGACGGTCCAGGGAAAGGCAGTGGAAGCTGGCCGCAGTCAACACGTCAAGAATCCAGAAAATAAAATGGCGCACATGACAGGACAATGCGCCGATCCAGAACTTCAACGGTACTACTGCTCCTCATCCGACAAAGTTCAGCACATCCTACCTCGGTGTACCTGAGTGAAACCTCCAAATTTGCTTTATTCCGAGATAACTGGTGTAATTTTCAGGCTTGCGGGTGCTATTTTTAGGATGTTTACTTAGCGGTGCTCAGTGCGCACCTCAGGACCGCACCTCAGGACCACCGCTCTGAACGATCAGTCGACTATGCATTGCCGGTCTTAAATAGCATCCATCTCCTCCTTAATGTTTCTCCAAGCTTCAAGGGGTGGGAGTGGCCTCATGCAACCCTCCGCCGGGTCCGCCACTGGATGCAGTGCTCCTCCTGCCCAACGCCATTCACTATATCGTTGTCTACTTCTTCAGCCGAGCCTACTTTTCCGGGTCGAATAAGTTCACTTGCAATATCAAAAGACTCATCGGATATTTTATTACCTAACATTATCCTGAAACTTGCGCCATGAGTACGTCGGCAAGAAAAAACGTGGCCGGCAATAGCATACGCAATAGTATGTTCAGCGCTCCACACAAAACATGGCCCGCAATAGCATAAGCAATAACATGCTAATCGCTCCACACAGAACATTCAGTCACTTCATGTGAATATCTATGCGACCATATCCCTTCCTCTCCTAGTACTCAATAATACACAGCCACACATGGGTACTCGGGGAACCCGTTATTGGCAATATTTGTATATGTTACCGCGGGTAAATGTGTTGTCGGCCAGCACAATTGGTGTTGGCTACGGTGTTTATTCTGACATCGACAGGCGGCTACTTGCGGGGCCCCATCCTCAATTGGCCGCGATATTACCGACGGGTCGGAGCGGGGTGTCACTTAGAAGATCGCTCGTGCAGACAGAGGGTGGCTATAGGGGGCCTTGGCCGCTGTCGGCAGTCTAAAGTGAGCCACCAGCGCCGCCGCGTCGATTTGGTTCCAGCTCGGGTCGAGCTGGAAACAAGCGTATATTCAGACCAGTTGGAACCCGACCCCATGCCTCGGTGCAACGTGGACAAGTGGAACCAGACACGCAGCCATATTCCCCGTCAAGGGAGTGACAAACCAACGATAAAAAGCCCAGAGAAAGATTTCTAGTGAGCAGATAGGCATGAGGAAAGGACAAAGGACGTCGATCTCTTCAGAGGAGCTCTTGTCCCCTTTAACCCACTGTTAGCTGGGCTTCTGAGTGTGACGCAGGCGAAAGGCATGAGGGAGGAACATAGCATATCTGACGTGGCGCACAGACACGTGACAGGTCGAAACCTACAAACGTAGTGTTTCGATTTGATTAGATCCTTGGCGCAAACACAAAACCTTACATCATTCATCATGAATCAATGTTTTGATCACTCATGCGCCTCCATTCTAGTTCAGTTAGACGAATAGTGGTGTGTCATAGCTGTGCCCTTGAAGATCTTGCCAACATAGGACGATGAAGGCTGGTCTTCATAATTCTTCAGGCCACATTTTGCCGACTCCCGCTGATAGGAAGACATTGAAAGACTGGGTGCACCCAGAAGCAAAAGCTCGTTGTCTTACTGGGTTCTGGAGATTCAATTCCAACAATTTAGTACCACTTACGAGGTTGGTCATTAACCTCTATCCAGCTCCTTTTGCTGTTGAAGCATGTCTCATTTGTCTTTGTCTAAAACACGATTTACAGCACACATCGCAATCTGGTGTGCCTTCGCCTTCGCATACCTTCACCTGCTAGTAGCTTAAATACTCCCGAGGTTGTTTCCTCAGTTAAGAGCCCCTGCTTTAATTGTTGCTTAGCACCTCTGCATCCAGTTTTGACGTCACCGGGCGGCTGCAGCGCTTTAGAAGATATTTATTCTCCACTTTTTACATTCATCGACAACTCAACAAGCAGCGATAATGTAATGGATAACTAACACTGAACGATGCGTGTCATACAGGAGTGAGGCCGACGAGCGTGCAGTCGCTTAAAGTGCGGCAGTGTGGCAATGCGACGCAATCCCTTCCATGGGCACCGCTGCGTGTTCATGGAAGAGCCTGCCAGTGGCGACGGACTAGGGGGGGGGGGGGTACCTGACACTGAGCGATGCGTGTCAGTCGGGAGAGAAGTGGTGCGGATGAGCGTGCAGTCGCTCAAAGTGCGGTCGTGTGGTAATGCTGGGCGAGTTCGCTCATAGGTACATACATACCGCTCCGTATTTGAGGAGCTTACCGGTAGTAACGGATTAGGGTGGTAGCGGGGTCGGTTGACTTCCCAATGCAAATTATGGGTTCGTGACTGTCTTTTTGGCCCCTCCCATTTATGTGTTGATCCCTTAGAAGCGAACCTCTGTAAGCGTAATTCTCATGACAATAGCGCTACATGCTTTACCCCGATCTCGAACTTTACATCAATCCAGCGTTTGTGAATATGCTCAATTACCTCTGAAAAATATGCACCGAAGTAGAAAAATTGCACATGGCATCAACCTGGTAGTCAAATATTGTAGCATAAACCAGAGCGAATAAATCAAATCTCATATGCACTCATAATCCTCAGATTTGGTAACATAAGAATGCAAACAATATACATACGAACCTTGCATGATAATGCACCGATGACGAAGCAGTCTTCGTATGGACCAATTTTTATCAATAGATGTAGATGGAGGACCGATCGACGAGAGTCCAAACCCGCCCGCATGCACCAAACGGTACCACTGTGTCTTATCGCAACTTTTCCCTGCGAACAGAAGATAACCCCAAGTAATGGCACACCTGGGAGCTTATGCACCTGTGATGGTAGAGGAGCAGGTTGACAGATGTCTCCAGTTATAATATTCATTTTCACATTATTTTGCTTCGTATATCGCACAACCAAAACAAACCTTTCCAAGTGTCCATGTCCTACATTAAGAAATTCGTATGTGCCGACCTGTAGCTAGATATGGGTATTCAGCTACTGAGTGTTGTGCCCAGGTCTGTGCTGGCTTCGTACGTTACCTACGGTCAACTGTTCAATTGTCCATAGTACCAGTTGTTTGCAGCAGAACGTTCACATTCGATCACGTTCATCGCGGACAAAACTGGTAACCGGGCGGGCGCAGCAGTTCCGGTGAATCTAGCCCTGCCAACATGCAGAGGGTATCTCACTCGCTGCGTGTGTGTACACCACGCAGCGCACCGATTTTGACCAGCGCACGGTCAACACCACCACGCCATTTTCGGACGACACGGCCCCCGACCACCAGGTCGACCGAGGTCAGAGCTGGTCCGTGGTCACGTGGTGCGAGTCCGACCCAGCGACAGGTCATGTTGCGCACACGACCGACGCGAAAACGGCCGACGCATCAAAGTGACGCGCCGTGTTCGTGTCTGGCGTGATCGGCACCGCTACAGTATGCCGTTTATAGTGACGGTGCGCCATGTTCGTCCTGCCAGAACACGTCCGACCCAGAACATCACACGGACTTCCAGTGCGGCGTCTGTAGCGCTGTCCGTGACCGTCGCCGGCGCTGATAGCATTAGCGCGACCCTCCGACACGCAACCACTGGCCGCGTCCTTCGGGGAACCGCCGCGGCCTCGGCCGTCCGACACGCAGCCACTGGCCTCGTCCTTCGGTAAACTGCCGCGGCCTCGGCTGCCACATTGGTGGGATGGCGGCGGCTTCCCAGTGGTATTCAAATGCAATTCCAAATGATGGCTTTGCCACAGCGCGGCACGTTCGGTGCCCACTGATCAGCTCTATTTGAGCCCGCTTGCTCATGCACATGGGACCTCAAAATTACAATTCACACGGGCGATATCGGTTCGCTCCATCCATGCACCGTGGCAGCAAAGACGAATCGAGGTGGTGGGGGCATCACCCCCACCGACTCGACAATCTGGGGGGTGGAGGCACCGATCACCCCCACCGACTCGACAATCCAGGTGGTGAGGGCACCGATCACCTCACCAATTCGACAATCCAGTGGGTGGGGGCACCGATCACCCCCACCGACTCGACAATCCAGGGGGCGGGGGCCATCGATCGCCCCCACAGACTTGACACCCGAAATAATTTCCAAAGTAGCGTCCAAAGGCGCCTTCGTAGAGTGATCAGTCTGGACAGAGGATTTTTACGATCGATAGATAAGGTCAGGAAACAGTCAAGCAGTAACAGGCAGACAGAGACGGACACGAATGGATAAACTTCAACTAGCAGAAAATGATTCAGCGACTCTGCTGGTCCTGTCATGGCTCTTTCAGAGACTGCACCAACGTACGCTATCATCAACGGACAAACAGGGACAGATATCCTTACTCTCGTAGAGCTGTTCATATTTACTTCGGATATTCCGACCTGTCTACTTTCCCTCTGCACTATTTAGATGAGCACACCTTTTCAAGTGTTCACGTTCTTATCCATTATATTTGTCAGTGGCATGCTATCTGCAACGAGAACCATGAGCGTTGTACGCAGTGCTTTACTTTCCATTCCTCTAGAATAAGCTGTAGCGAGATACAATTTGATTTATCGTTGAACCTCTTTAAGGCATGAATTTGCCATCTCACAGACTCCTGCCCTACAATGCTTGAATTATTTCATTTTTGGATTGTGCTGTGAAATGCCGCACGATCTGTATTGCATGCACCAAGATAAATGTAGGTATGCATCGAATATATTACTACTAAGTAATCCAGGGGATATTTGGGTTTATTCGTTCAATGTTTCCATATACACCTATAAGCAAAATGGGTTCAATCTTTTAAGCATTAAATGGATCCATAGTCCCAACTCCAATGGAAGCGGAGCCCATGCATATATCAACAAAACAAAACAAAACTCTCCTAAATATAGAGATACGATGTACTAGATCTCGCTCGTGGCCTGCCAAACAGGGCGTTCTACTGGTTATTCATTACCCATGAATATCCTACTGGAATGCATGCTTTCTTTGCAGGCGGTTGCAGTACAGTGCCCAGTACAGTGCCCAGTACAATGACCAGTACAGTGTCCAGTACAGTGACCAGTACAGTGTCCAGTACAGTGACCAGTACAGTGTCCAGTACAGTGACCAGTACAGTGTCCAGTACAGTGACCAGTACAGTGACCAGTACAGTGACCAGTGCAGTGACAAGTACAGTGACCAGTACAGTGTCCAGTACAGTGTCCAGTACAGTGTCCAGTACAGTGCCCAGTACAGTGTCCAGTACAGTGACCAGTACAGTGTCCAGTGTAGTGTCCAGTACAGTGTCCAGTACAGTGTCCAGTACAGTGACCAGTACAGTGTCCAGTACAGTGACCAGTACAGTGACCAGTACAGTGACCAGTACAGTGACCAGTACAGTGACCAGTACAGTGTCCAGTACAGTGTCCAGTACAGTGTCCAGTACAGTGACCAGTACAGTGTCCAGTACAGTGTCCAGTACAGTGTCCAGTACAGTGACCAGTACAGTGTCCAGTACAGTGTCCAGTACAGTGACCAGTACAGTGACCAGTACAGTGTCCAGTACAGTGACCAGTACAGTGTCCAGTACAGTGTCCAGTACAGTGTCCAGTACAGTGTCCAGTACAGTGTCCAGTACAGTGACCAGTACAGTGACCAGTACAGTGACCAGTACAGTGTCCAGTACAGTGACCAGTACAGTGACCAGTACAGTGTCCAGTACAGTGTCCAGTACAGTGACCAGTACAGTGACCAGTACAGTGTCCAGTACAGTGTCCAGTACAGTGTCCAGTACAGTGACCAGTACAGTGACCAGTACAGTGTCCAGTGCAGTGTCAAGTACAGTGACCAGTACAGTGTCCAGTACAGTGTCCAGTACAGTGTCCAGTACAGTGTCCAGTACAGTGACCAGTACAGTGTCCAGTACAGTGTCCAGTACAGTGACCAGTACAGTGTCCAGTACAGTGTCCAGTACAGTGACCAGTACAGTGTCCAGTACAGTGACCAGTACAGTGACCAGTACAGTGTCCAGTACAGTGATCAGTACAGTGTCCAGTACAGTGACCAGTACAGTGACCAGTACAGTGTCCAGTACAGTGACCAGTACAGTGACCAGTACAGTGTCCAGTACAGTGTCCAGTACAGTGACCAGTACAGTGTCCAGTACAGTGTCCAGTACAGTGTCCAGTACAGTGACCAGTACAGTGTCCAGTACAGTGTCCAGTACAGTGACCAGTACAGTGTCCAGTACAGTGACCAGTACAGTGTCCAGTACAGTGTCCAGTACAGTGACCAGTACAGTGTCCAGTACAGTGTCCAGTACAGTGACCAGTACAGTGTCCAGTACAGTGTCCAGTACAGTGTCCAGTACAGTGACCAGTACAGTGTCCAGTACAGTGTCCAGTACAGTGTCCAGTACAGTGACCAGTACAGTGACCAGTACAGTGACCAGTACAGTGCCCAGTACAGTGTCCAGTACAGTGTCCAGCACAGTGTCCAGTACAGTGACCAGTACAGTGACCAGTGCAGTGTCCAGTACAGTGCCCAGCACAGTGACCAGTACAGTGTCCAGTACAGTGTCCAGTACAGTGTCCAGTACAGTGACCAGTACAGTGACCAGTACAGTGACCAGTACAATGACCAGTGCAGTGTCCAGTACAGTGACCAGTACAGTGTCCAGTACAGTGTCCAGTACAGTGTCCAGTACAGTGTCCAGTACAGTGTCCAGTACAGTGACCAGTACAGTGACCAGTACAGTGACCAGTACAGTGTCCAGTGCAGTGTCCAGTGCAGTGCCCAGTACAGTGTCCAGTACAGTGTCCAGTACAGTGCCCAGTACAGTATCCAGTCCAGTGGCCAAATAACGTTAGGCCAAATCTCGCAAGCAGATGGGGCCTCAAGGTGTGTCGTGGTTCATTCAATATGCTACCAATTTAGCCATATTACGGTGCCAATCTGAGCAATTCGTTCGGCATCTGGAGCTCTAATTTTCCCCCTTCCCTTGTGATGTCGGAAACTGTTGCGCCGATTTTGCGGGAAGAAACGCTAGTCGATTCTGTATGCATTGATCTACATTTTGGTGCAAAAGGAAAATAATCACAATGACGTATACAGGATGGCCAAAAGGGGAAATGTGGATAGCCATTTTACCTGGCATAACTGCTACATTTATTATCTGATTTGAGTATAAGTACGTAACCCCAGATGATCGAAAATAGATGGAAAATTAATGTGAGGTGGTAATGGTACCATTTTGCCAACAAGAAGAAAAAAACAGTCAGTGCCAGGGCATGTCCTGTGTCCTATATCCACTCTTGGAAGAATAAGAAAGTTGGGTACATTAAACACACTTGCATATCCGTCACATTACGGTCAATTAGAATGCTAGAGTGCTCTCCTATCAGTTTGAAAGAATTCGACGCCTTTCAGGTGTTTGCCTGATATTGGGATGTCTCTGCTACATTAAAAACGGGAAGCTGATTCAGCCCCGTGCCGTAATAGGGAGAAAAGCACATAAGATACCTACCGCATGATAACGATTTCGAACATAACGTAAATGAGATTTCAGTAGCGGCCTGCCATCGCGGGAGACCTCGAAAGATGCATCTTCGCCTCCCTTCACTGCGAGGGACCCGTATCCGCGCATCAGGTGGCGCGAACCTTATGCCATGGCTCTGCAAGAGCCCACGACCGGCAGCGCACAGTGGGGCAACTGGGCTTCAGATGTGGCCAAAAACTGTCTGAAATTTTTCAATTTATTGACTTGAAACGATTGTAATCGGAAAAACAATTGTTCAGAAGCTAGATTGCCATAGGAATTCATAACCTGTCTGGATTATTAGCACCTACACAAGTGCTGGAACAAGACACATACAGTACGCCGTTCAATGACGTCACGGCTACACGCGATGTGGTGCGCTTTCTAATGCGTGTGAAACATTGATCCTGGCAACAAAGCCGAATTATATGTGAATTGCCGTGAAGGCTAATCTGTGTAGAGCACGGTGAAAATTGCAATTGTCCTTTTACTAGCCCTGGACGGGTGTGACAGTCATTATTTTCCACTGCTGCATAATCCAGTATTTCTATGCATAGCTCGAACTTCGCAAGTCCCGCAAAAAAACGCACCATCAGTCCCCACTAGCAAATGTAATCAGTGATAGGCCCAATGATATACTTCAAATCGGTGAAAGAATTAGGTGATACACTGAGGTACAACCGGAGATATACGCATTTGAATGTCACTGCGCACTGACCCGTCCACGCCTAATTAGCGCCTGGACGGCGCTCGCCGCGCGTCGGGGAAAGATAAGATAAGCGGACGGCGCGAGAGTATAGCGGGGGAGGGGAGGTGTTGGGCAACAGATAAGCACAGTGCATGAGCAGGTATCTCCCCATGGCAGAAAGTGTCGTCAAAACAGGGGAGCGACAGTGGTGGGTTGTGTGTGCTATGTCAGCGGGCAGTGATATCTGCGAAACCGAGCTGAACAGTGCGGATTTCGTGTGCAGCCCTGTGAGAGAGCAGAACATTTTTAGCCGGTGTTAATCATGCCAGTTCTATTAGGTAAGAGGACATTCTTAGATTCAGTAGTTGAAGCCGGCCTGTTGTCTCGGAAAGTACAAAACAGCAAGCAACGTGCTGTCGAACTGGGCATCGCTCTTGCACAAGTGGAGAACGAGAAATTGACAGAGCAGTGTAGAGACGAGCTGGGCGAGAAACTTTCTGCGTTTTTCAAGACAATTCAGAAACAGTGGATAAAGTGCGGTCGCCGCAAGCATTTTCTGCTTAAGAAATTCGGAGCATCCTTTGAAGGGGATATTGTAATTAGCAAAAAGCAGAGTGGTCCCGGTCGCCCGAAGGCACCGTTCTCTGATCTCAGCGTGCGATCGAAACGACGAGCTTCTCGAACACTGTCCAAGAGTCACGTCACTGAGGAGCTCGTACAAGCCGCATCTCAGAGCGTCCGAGAGGAAAGCACTCAGGACCTGGCGTATGTCTTGAAGGAGGCAATTGCGTCTCCCAAAAGGCCAATGAAGATCCGAAAAACGCTGCGTGAAGCTGCTTGCCGTCCGACCCCGGAATGCGCTGGTGCTGACAAAGCTTTAGCTCTAAGTGTGGCATGCGACCTGACAAAGGATGGGTATCAGAAAATGAGGGAAACCACCAAAGATTTAGCGAAGACGCCCATATTTCCATCATACAAGAATGTGGGCGCAGCAAAAGAGCGGTGTCAAAAGAGTCATCCAGCACCACGTTTGCGGATACCGAAGCCTTCGTCACACTACAGGCAATGCTGGACCACACGACTGCACGCCTGGTAGAGGCTAATAATATACTACCAAACATGGATCCGCCTCATGACCAGCCAGGACCAAGCAACCCTCCCCCATTTCTTGCGTTCTCGAGCTGAAATGGGGGTTTGATGGCGCCACTTCGCAGTCAGTGTACAAACAGGCTCTCCGTACAGAAGACCAGGGGACCGCGGAGGAGAGCTTGTTTTGCACCACACTGGTACCTCTACGTATGCGAGCAGGCCATGCTGTTTTGTGGGTCAACGGTAAACCGTCCTCCACGAGACTGTGCCGACCACTCGCCATTCGCTATGCGAAAGAGACAGCCGATCTTTCACGACAAGAGCAGATGCGGATTGAAGAAGAAATTCGTCTCCTGCAGCCCACAAAGCTGTACACACCCGGTGGCGCCAGAGTGGAAGTGAAATACCAACTTCGACTCACGATGGTGGACGGCAAAGTGGTCAGTGCCTTATCAGAAACGGGGTCGGCCACATGTGACATTTGCTCAGCGAAGCCGAGTGACACGAACGACATTGACGCTGTCTTGCTTCGTCCTGTGCGCACAGATGTGTATGAGTATGGACTATCCACTTTGCACGCGTGGATACGTTTCCTCGAGTGTGTGGTCCACATTGCGTACAAGCTGCCCATACAAGCATGGCGTGCAACTAGTAATGCACAAAAGGAGGCGGTCGACAAGCAGAAGCAAGAGATCAAAAAGCGTTTCCGCAATGAGATGAACCTGATCGTCGATCAGCCGAAGGCTGGTGGGAGTGGGACGACGAACGACGGCAACACGGCGCGACGCGCATTCCACGACGTACCGACGTTCAGCGCAGTGACAGGAGTCAGCGAGGAGCTGTTGCACAGGTCTGCAGTCATTCTGGCGGCACTGTCTTCTACAGCAACAATCGACACGGGCAAGTTCCGAGCTTACGCTCTGAAGACGGCTCGAATGTTCGTACAGTGGTACCCATGGTACAACATGCCTGTCAGTGTCCACAAAGTGCTGATACACGGTGCAGAGGTGATCGCGAGCATGGAGCTTCCAATTGGCGCATATAGCGAGGAGGCTCAAGAAGCCCGAAACAAGCACAACCGTGAGTACCGAGAGCACCATGCGCGCAAAATGAATAGGAAGGCCACGATCACGGACCAGTACCATTACCTGCTTATAACCAGTGACCCGGTCATAAGTGGTATAATCTGGGAAGATATAAACAAGCCAAGACGCCGAAGGAGACAAACTAGTGAGAGTAGCAGCGCGGACATCGATATCAGCCCGGTCATCGAGCTCCGTGACGGCACTGATAGTGAAGAAGATAATGAAGACTAGTTCAACAGTACCCATAGTGCATACATGAGGTATACTGCTCTGGCCTAGACAGGGCTCCCACCTAGAACAGGTTTCATTGTTTTTGGCATGTGTTTGAAAACAGTTCAACTTTGTTGGTCTAGTCATGACGTGTCGTGCTGAAAGAGGTGACCATTTATTATGTATGGCGTGTTACATGATCTCAGAAGCCATTTGTAACGTATTTGCCTTCTCACAAAGGGTAATACATTCCCCTATGTAACAATAAGTCTGTACGCGTCAACAAAACGGAGCTTATCTCGTGGTGACGATCATTAGCATTTCCCAGCGCGCGGTCACAAACAGGCCCGGTCCAAGGTAAAAAATTGGCGTTTTGCCCAAAGTTTTAAGACGTTTGGAGAAGGGCTAAATACTGATATGGAGAATAAAAGGAATTATAACGATTGAATGGACGTTTCTGCATTCATTTATTCTTAAAAAAATAAACCTCAGAGCTCAAGGTTACACTCAGTAATTATTAGTCCCCGGTTCGGCCGCGAGGGCACAATATATCTATGTGGGGAGAACATTTTGTCCCTCCTGACCAAAGTATGTGACATATCGCCTTGAAACTTGGTACACAGCTGTAAGACGTGTAATTGCGTAATATATATAGCGGTTTTTGTATACTTTAATTTTTTTCTTCGAAAATTATAAATGTTTTCTGTCTCAGCCACGAAGAACGCCCAAAATTTGACACACCCTAACTCCGAGACCCCTGACCCTAGGTCAACCATTTTTCACCATAAGATGTGCAATTGATGTGTCCATCAATGTACGATGTTTTATTCAATTCCAACCATTGAAACGGCCTCCACTTAATTTTGGCCACATCTGAAGCGCAGTTGCTCCACTGTGCAGCGGTGCGCCAGCAGGCACGTGGTCCGACCGCTTCGTGTCGCGTCAGGTGGTGCCATCCGTGGCGCGGCGGCGGGCGGCGGGACTGCGATGTACAACTCATGCTCAGCTGATGAGCACATGACGTCACTCGAGTCGTGAGTGACGCCAACTGTAGTACACGGCGTGGCGTCCGGCACCGTTAGCTGCTAGCCCGGTGGTGGCTGTTGGGTCACGGTTAACGGCTGAGCTACCAACAGACGACTCCTGCGCATTTTTCTTCATTTCCATTCCAGACTTGAATTGACTTTTTTAATCTTATTTCTATGATTTTATATCGTACATTATGTTATAATAGTATGACTTATGTTAATTCATCTAATATCGTCTATCCAATGATCATTTCTTTCTTCAATATTGTTGCATCGGAATACCAAAAACAGCAAGCTTCCAAGGGTGTGAGGTTCGTGGTGCTCATACTGACTGCTCCGTTGCCATGCAAGATAGCGCAGTCTAGACCCGCTACTCAATCGTGCTACTCTTGGGTCAGACCGTAGCAATCTACCTAACTGTGGTGGCGCAGCAAGTCTAACAGTACCGCAACCCGCCCATCCTTCAGGAGCCACCCTAACAGTACCGCAACCCGCCCATCCTTCAGGAGCCACCCTATCCACCCAGCTAGTCCTGCCTGAACTGGCCCACCCAGTCAGTTAGTATCTCAGTGTGTCAGGCTGTACAGTCCAGTGGCGAACCAAGATCAGTTCAGCGGCGGGCCTGCCGCGAGCTCAGTCTCAATCCAGCGGAGGAACGGTGGGGGGAGGGGTCTCAGTCCGACGGCGGAACAAGCCCCAGTCCGTCGGCTCTCCCAGTCTCAGTCCGACGGCGGAACAAGCCCCAGTCCGGCGGCTCTCCCAGTCTCAGTCCGACGGCGCGCCCAGTCCCAGTCCGACGGCTCGCCCAGTCTCAGTCCGGCGACGCACCCAGTCCCAGTCCGACGGCTCGCCCAGTCTCAGTCCGGCGACGCACCCAGTCCCAGTCCGACGGCGCGCCCAGTCTCAGTCCGGCGACGCACCCAGTCCCAGTCCGGCGACGCACCCAGTCCCAGTCCGACGGCGCGCCCAGTCTCAGTCCGGCGACGCACCCAGTCCCAGTCCGACGGCTCGCCCAGTCTCAGTCCGGCGACGCACCCACTCCCAGTCCGACGGCGCGCCCAGTCCCAGTCCGGCGGCGGGCCGATCCAACAGGTGTCGGAGCCAGTCATTCGGCCTTGTGCCGGCCAATCGGGACATTTTCCTTTCGTTTCCGCCCGACTGGGCTGTCAGTATGCATCAGCGCTGAGGCGGCCGACCGCCGAGAGCCTGTCCATCACGCCGCCGGCCGGGAGCCGGGCGCAGCGCCGCCGCCAGAGCCGCGACTGCTCTCCGTGACGGAGGGCTGTGACGGCGTCACGCCACCACCAGAACATCGGCAGCGTCGCGACCACGGCCGTGGCCACGCGCGACAACCGCGTGCGGTGCCGATTTGTGGAGACGCTTCGTTCGCGCAGGGCATCGTCAGGGATGTGTCATGGCACATGCATCGTTAGGGATGATGAGTGGGCGGTGTAAAAAGCTGCCAATTGTGATGGTGGTTTCATGGATGGAGAACGCCATGGGGCAGGTGTCGCCTATGCCACACAATGTTGCTGATATTTCACGTGAAGCTTAACATTGACTGGAAAGAATGGTATCAAAACGCGATTTGGACCACCAACTTTGACTGCGACCCTCCACTCATGGTTGGTTGCATCATTCATGTGGCAGTGCGGACCATATTTTGATTGGCAATATATCTTGATATGACTTTGGCAGCCAACGGTTTGTAGTTTGTAGATCAGCAGCGGACACGTGCCGTTTAATGGCGGATTTCACGGGCTGGAGAGATAGGCAGTGTTTACCTATGCGTGGAAGCAGTGTCAGGCTCAGCCGACATTTTTATCGAGAAGATGGCTTCAATACACCCGAAATAAATACACCCAAAAACCTTGTTGCGCCTTGTTTACCTCGATGACAGAAAAGACTAGATTAACAGTTTCACTTCACATTAAATGCACAGGGCCAGCATAGGTTGGCCCTGAAACAAGTTGCATGGTAGAATATAGAATTAATCCATTTACAATGATAGGGATTACATAAAGACACTTAGTTTTGTATCTGGTAATTATTTGTGCTAACCAAGACCTTTAAAGGAAATAACTAGTTCGTATTTTAGAGATCTAATATTTTCAAATCTGATTTATGGAAGCACTGATAGAACGCTCACCAATGACCAACGAGAACGAGTCTGAACGAGGGTGAAAAGAAAGCGAACCTTGTATCTGATTTGCATCCAGTAAAAACCAGCAGCTGGCTAGAATTGGAGAGGAGGGCTGTTCGGGAGTAGCAGGGCACATGGCGGACATGACCTTCTGTGACAACGATTGTGTGGGAGGCACGTAAAACCACAGAAAAATGAGTATCGGGTTGGCAGATGTTTTGCATTTGCTCATGGAACTGCTAGCAAAATCATTCCATTCATGGACGAAGTCGTGGTCTAGAATAATTGAAGTATTAAACCGCGAAACTATTCGATGTCAACCACAAGGGTACTCAGCTGCTTTGGACCCCCGCTTGTCGTTTGTACCGAAGCCAAGGGTAGAGCTGCCTACTTAGTCACGTCGCCTGGAATTTCTTCCGAGGAGAAGGAGTGAGTGGGAGACAGGGGCGGGTACATGGGGCACTGGGGATCGTACCTCCCTCCCCAATAGAAAGGTCGCGTATCTCCGGCTAGAAAGGCTTCAAGATAGTTCTAGGGCAGCCCCCCCCCTCCTCCGCTTCCTCCCCACCCCATTCCGCGCTCAATGGATTTTTCAGTCAAAGACTCAGAGGAAAAGGCGCACCCCCTTTGTAATACTACAGTGCATCCCAGCCCCGCTCAACGATTTTTTTTCGCCGAAGCCGTCCCTCCGAAGAAGAAGCTGTCCCTCCGAACCACCCCTTCATGAAGATCCTTGGATCCGCCCCTGGGTGGGGGTGGGGGTGGGGGAGGGCGATGGAGGTGTCGATTTTAGGACCAATTTATGAATATCGCCAAGGATCTGTTTGGACGGTGTGGTGGGTGTGCCGATTCAAGGTCGTTTCCAGCAATTTGTGTCTGGATGGAGGAGGTGCTGATACAGGGACGTGGCCAGGCTTTTGGAGAGTTAGTTATTATTTGGGCTTTAGGGCGCCTCGACTATTATGACCATATTGCGCCCAGGCTTTTTGGGAGTAATGGAGATGCTGATTCAGAGGCGACACGAGGAAAGCGTGTCCGAAGGAGGGGAAGTGTAAGCGGAGAATCTACAGCAAATTATCGATGGCCCACGGGAGTTTCAAGTTTCTTTTTGCCAATAAATGTGATCGATTTAGGGGAAGTCGCAGGGGATATGTCCGTGAGAGTGCAGGCAGGACCGATGCAGGGTAGTTCCCATAATTATGTGGCCCGGAGGTTGAGATGCAGGTTCACGGGCGACACCATAGGTTTTCTCGAGGGCGTAGTGCAGGTGTCAAAATATGTACAGGAATACTTGAGGCACTACCACGCCCCCAAGTAGTAATTTATAACTGCTAAGCTTGACATTACAATCAGGAAGCGTTCATGTTCGTGGTCCAGTGGATCTTGTCCAATTGCCGATTATTTAGCACAGTCAAGATATGTGTTTAGGCAGTGTCCCTCTCTCTCTCTCTCTCCCTGCTCTCATATCCCATCGCACCCTAGGTGTTGTAGTCATAGTTCATGGTGGCTTCGCCATGCATGCCTCTATATATGGCTGTGTAATCTTCGCGTATTTATAAAATATTGCCTACAGACAGCTCTGATCAAGTAATGGCCCTCTCCTCTCTCCACTGGTATTTATATAATTTCACTACACGCACTAGACTAGGCCAATGCGCGGTGCCAAATTGGATACTCTACTTAACCTGTTATGCTTCCAATGGACCCACTGTTGAGGATACAATTCATTGGAGGCTCAACCTTGAAATGAAAATGAAGGTGGAGCTATACAAGCTACAGAGGTCAACTCGGAACGAATAAGGGATTGCGAGGACAACTTAGTTGTCTTGCTAGCAGCTTCAATGTGTGCTTCTTGCATCTATGGTTCATAAATTGTGACTGCAGCATCTACACAGTGCAGACGGTCAACGGCCTTAGCCTACACAAATTTAATGATCTGTATTCGCTCCACAGAATGGTGTGTAGGTGTCGATGGTAGCGACAGTCGTTCTCATCGCAATGTTTCTTTTTCTCTTTCATCGCAATGCTACTACGTATGGCGGTGCCTGCAGGATGCGACCGAGATTCGCTGATACCGTGGAAAAGTTCACCAGTTGCCAGCTAACTCCGGCTCAGGACAATAGGACGACGATCCCAATCGGGCCGCACGGCAACGCAGGCGTACGTGCTGTTGGACAGCCGACAACCATTAAAGGAGGAAGATAGCCGTCGTCTGCGGTAAAAGTTCGGGACAGGGCGGCCGAACGAATCTGATTCGCGGCCGACGTGGCGTGCCGACCACCAGAGCTCGGGACTCGCGCCCCGTTTGAACTGTGGCCATCATGCACGACCGCGCTCGGGGTTTGGTCGTGATGTGACAATCATTTCTGGGCACGTGTCACATTCCGGCTCCCAGTGCAGTGTGTTGTTCATTCCCCGGGGCTCGGGGCATGTGGCTGCATGTGCAGTGTGCACTAATCTCGCCAGGACAGCCGAAAAATCCCCGCGAGTCGCCTTCGGCAATGAGCATTGCAAATTGGACAGCTCGAGCGTGCAAATTGACATTGCTTTGCATGCATGTCATGAAGTGCTGAATAGAAATCCCGTGTGCGGAACCAGGATAACGCTCCGTTGGCTGGGGCAATGGGTGTGTCATACCCACCCCATTCGACCATTATATACAATGGACCCATGCTCTAGGAGCAGCTATTGTCTCACTGATACCATTTCCTGCTTGTTCGGTGGTGGTCGAGTATTACCCAGCTTGGTTTCCAACCATCACTGCGTTTCTTGTACAATTATGGGATAGCCTAGACCAAACTGGGTTTCGAATGTCGTGTGAGGAGTATAGCCATACTCGGAGGATACCACGCCAAAGCTGTCGATGGTTATCTTGGGAAAATAAATAAGTCCTACAATTAAGAAACCAGTGGAGTGGACTGAAAGGATGCTTAATAACAAGTGGATTGTTGAATATTTCCGTGTAGATCGGGCTTGGCAAGTGCATCTTTAAAGCAGATCAGCACGACGGAAGTTGACCGCTGTAATCGGGACATAATAAGATCTACGGTATATCACAAATTATCGGTTATGGGGGCCTAATGAGATCTACGACATACCACAAATTCTCGGTTATCGGGACCTAATAGATCTACGATATACCATAAATTATGGGTTCTCGGGACCGAATACCATCTACGATATATCATAAATTATCGGTTATCGGCACCTAATAAGATCGACGTATACCACACATTATGGCTCCTCGGGACCTAATAAGATCTACGATACACCAGAAATTATCCGTTATCGGGACCTGATACGATCTGCGATATACCACATATTATCGGTTATCGGGACCTAATAACATCTACGACATTCCACAACTTATCGGATATCGAAACCTAATAAGATCTATGACATATCACAAATTATGTACGCACAGCCTGACATGAACATGCGATATCCAACAGGCTGTGTAAAGCCTAGTAACACGATTCGATATATAGCAGGCTGTATCTATGGCCTGAATGGCAAATACTGACTACTCTTCATGTGCCACAGACATTAAATAAGTTGTAAACACGTTCGTTGAACTGACACAAGTGATGAGAAATAATCGCTGCCTGATAGGTGAGCACCAACGCTCCCTGCGGGGTGTCAATTTTCAAGCCCTGGCCTGATGAACACCTGATTCGGAGCCATTGATCGTCTTTTGAAGCCATAAGACCAAGCAATTGATTCCGTAGATGCCAGCTAATGAAGGAAAAAATTGTCACGGCTCTTGACGGGTAGCTGAATGCCTTGCTAAGTCACGGCTCTTGACGGGTAGCTGAATGCCACGCTAAGTCACGGCTCTTGACGGGTAGCTGAATGCCGTGCTAAGTCACGGCTCTTGACGGGTAGCTGAATGCCATGCTAAGTCACTGTGTCCTTGCAACCGACTAAGTGTGTGTGGAGGGGGGGGGGGGGGAGGGATACCGTGGTGGTTGTTGCTGTAAGTGCACACTCGACTTGCAGGTTCTGCAGCTGCATTCACCCCATATACATATTTTCAGTCACGACAAAAGACAATGCTCAGAAGAGCAAAAGGAGATTGTTCAATCCCACATCGAACAATTAACAGCCAGCAACTCCCACGAATACCTAACGGCAACTAGGACCAGCGGCCAGTTGAGTCGCGACGTGCGTCACGGGTCCTTCATGTGCTAATTTGTGTTTTTACTACGATAATTTCCCGGATCCTGACTGATAAGCTACATTCTTAGCCAGACTTCCCACCTTATCCACCCTTGAGATGTGCATGTGAGGCTCGTAAGACTTGAACCATAAGAGACCAGCACAGTCCGCTGACGAATACGCACCTCATTCAATTAAAGCTGCGCTACGTGGTATTATTTCACTCCTCGCAGCGATAGTTCTTCAAAGCAAGCCATTAGTTTCTGCTCTTTGGCCGACTTACTAAGGGGACTCAAGCAGCGCATTCCCTCTTTGGTGGTAGGTAACCTGTTTAAGGTGTCATCCTTGCTCAAATGCATGAGATGCGTATGACGGTCATTTATATTCCGTGATATATTGTATTTTGTATTTTGCATAGGTATGTCCACCAGCTTTCAAAGCCGAAATTATTTAATAATTTCCCCATGCGTGAGAAATCGAAGCCCTAGCACACTTATCTTCAACCCTGTTAATGCTGATGCTAACTTAAGATGAACTACGTTTCTGTCCTTTAACTGAAATTGTCCTCTGTGCTGATGGTCTGTACATTCCTGTACTCTAAGATTCGATTGTTATATACAACCTGACAGTAACGCAACTAAAGGGGTGGAAATGCTTTCCGTTCCAAACATATTTGAATAAGAAGCTCTGGTGCTAGCTTGAAATGTCGGGAGTAATTTCAGTAGCCATACATTGCATCAAAGTGTGGAACCTCTGAACTATAATCACCCACATGGTCTGACCAACCCAGAGGAAACTTCATGGGATGTTCTACCCACACGGACGAGTTCCTCCTTCCCCGCTAACCTCGACACAAACCTAAAATCTTCGCTCTTTACTCATTAACCTATGTACGACTGCGATGGGAGAAATGAAACATCACGCCTAAAAATGCAATAGAAGCTATTTGTTTTGTCGTGGATGCTATGCTATCGGCGGCGTATATATATATGTATATTGCCGGAGAGATAGTAAGCTATGTAGCTCTGCGCGCTATTCAGGTTTGGTAACGTAGTGCATACTCCCAGAGTGTGGAAATGGTACACCACGTCCCAAGCCGCTAACGCCCGTGCGCGCCGTTTGGATTCACCAAGAGAAACACATGCTCTCCGGCTTGTAAGGGAGTTACACGCGGCTCGTGTGTAGGTATGGAACAGGAGTGTAGCGCTTTAACAAAATATTATGAATGTCCAAGCAGGTTTTACAACGATTCGATGCAGTGTGCACCCGCAGGCCTCATGGCTAGGCTCATTATTATCGCTGGTGCTCAAACATAGCAGTGGGTGCCAAGACACTCACAAAGAGATGGGGAGCCACACCCCGTGGGATAGTGCACACTGCACGGACCGTGATAATTGCGCTGCCCTGGTGCGTGCAGGGGCACCGGATGGGCTGAGCTAATGCAACCACCTGCAGGTCATACACCCCAGCCGTCACCACATCCGCACATAATTAAGCTGCCACGTGTTCTATGTGTTCTCGGCTGGGTGAGGCTGCAGCATTCATCGCGCGCTTTGTTTCAAGTAGCACAGCAGTTTTGCGACTGAGGCGACGCGTTGCAAAGCCGTTGAACGAGATTACTTTTAGATAGCAGTATCGGTTACTTTGTCTAGCAAATCATACCGAAGTGTGGTGGATACGTGTCTTGATATTTGTACGAGCATATGTAAATTGCATCGAAAGTGACATGTTGACATTGATTCTGTTCGTATTTATGAGTCTCTCCCGCTCTCACTTATCGTGTCATTCTATCGGAATGAACTGGTTTTTCGCAACTTCTTAGATTGTCACCACAGAAAGTTGCAATACATTAAGAACGCATGCTGCAGGCCTCCAATGTCGTAAGCTTGTTCAGGACGAAGTCGCACTAAAGGTCATTTCGGCGGCATGGACAATTAAGCGGAATTAAATCATTTTCGGAATGTATTAATATTTACCCTACTTCAAAGTAGAGCTCACGGTGATCAGTTGGTTTTTTCAGACGTTTTAAGCCATATCGGGACAGATATGTTGCAACAAGTTAACAGCATATTACTAGCTTGGAAGATCGAGAGCGAATTTATAGGCAAATGAGAGAACGAATTTGTTGCGCGAGTGGAGCCGATTGCTGAGTGGAATTTTGTGAAATTTAACTTCGCCAAGTGCAGATGCCTTTGCAGCATCTTTGCACCACAGATGTTGTCAGGACTTCCCACAGGAGTTGCACCACAAGAGTTGTCAGGACGTCCCACAGATGTTGTCAGGACGTCCCACAGGAGTTGCACCACAGATGTTGTCAGGACGTCCCACAGGAGTTGCACCACAGATGTTGTCAGGACGTCCCACAGGAGTTGCACCACAGATGTTGTCAGGACGTCCCACGGAAGTTGCACCACATGAGTGGTCAGGACGTCCCACGGAAGTTGCACCACATATTTTGTCAGGACGTCGCACAGGAGATGCACCATAGGAGTTGTCAGGACGTCCCACGGAAGTTGCACCACAGATGTTGTCAGGACGTCCCACGGAAGTTGCACCACAGATGTTGTCAGGACGTCGCACAGGAGATGCACCACAGGAGTTGTCAGGACGTCCCACGGAAGTTGCACCACAGGAGTTGTCAGGACGTCCCACAGGGGTTGTCAGGACGTCCCACGGAAGTTGCACCACAGATGTTGTCAGGACGTCGCACAGGGGATGCACCACAGGAGTTGTCAGGACGTCGCACAGGAGATGCACCACAGGGGTTGTCAGGACGTCGCATAGGAGATGCACCACAGGAGTTGTCAGGACGTCCCACAGGGGTTGTCAAGACGTCCCACGGAAGTTGTACCACAGATGTTGTCAGGACGTCGCACAGGAGATGCACCACAGGAGTTGTCAGGACGTCGCACAGGAGATGCACCACAGGAGTTGTCAGGACGTCCCACAGGAGATGCACCACAGGAGTTGTCAGGACGTCCGTCGCACAGGAGATGCACCACAGGAGTTGTCAGGACGTCCCACAGGAGTTGTCAGGACGTCCCACAGGAGATGCACCACAGGAGTTGTCAGGACGTCCCACAGGAGTTGCACCACAGATGTTGTCAGGACGTCTCGCATGAGTCTCACAACAGAATCTGAGCTTGAGGCGCGTCAATGCGTCCCATGATATGGCCAGCGATCTGTCTCGGTGCCACCACGTGGGGTGAAGACGAGCGCCGGGGAGCGAGTTCACTGGGCCAGGGGCCGGCACGGTGCCCGGTCGTCTGGCGGGCGACACCGGACGCCGGCGGCTACATGAAAGCCGCGCCAGCCCATCCCTGCGCCACCTGAAGCCATTCGCCGGCTCGGCGACACCTCCGCTAACCGACGCACTTCGCCACAGCCGTCAATGGGCGGGCGCCCGGGGCGCGCGCGCGCGACCAAAGGCGGCGCGCACCGGCGAGCCCTGGCCGCACAAAGCGGCCGGTCCCGGTGATTCAGACGGGCCGGATTCGCTCCACACACGCCGATTGTGCCGCTCAGCGGTGGAGGTCCGGACGCGGCGGTGTAACGCGTCCTCAGTCATAGCCGCACGCCAAGTACCGACGTTGCCAGTGTCGACGACTTCGGCTTTTCAACAAGAGTGGCGAATCCTTGACCCGCAGAAGTGCAATCATACAATCAAGTGCAATCAAGTGCAATGCAATCACCAACCGTGCTCCCCATTCAGAATGCTAGTTTTCTTTGATGATATATATATATATATATATATATATATCCACAGCTACCAGGAACCAAGAAATATAGATCGAAACTCAGGCACCAGGAATGTTCACTCTCTTGTGGTTGAAATTGTAGTAATTATTTGGTGTACTTACCGACATACACAAGGCACAGTTGTTGACCAGGTCATGCCGCTGCCGCAGCACTCAGAGTGAGATTGTTCCCCTCGCCTCTGTGTCTGGCCGATATTTATCTTGCCTCACGGCAGAATACAAGATCCTGAAATGAGCCATAGTTAGGTAGTGAAAATAACTGAGAGGAAGGTGTCCGAGCCAGCCCACCGAGCACATAACTAGCGAGTGGAAAAATAGATTTGAAACTATAATTGGGGACCTGTGGATTTCCCAAGATCTCTCAGACATGCCCTGGCAAATTGTGATGTGTGTGGTCGAGACGTTCAATGAACTAACCCGACCTCGGCCAGTAGTGATGTCGCAGACGCGAGTTCGAGCCCATGTGACTCCGAGACTATTCTCCGCAGACACACTCACACTAAAAGGACTCCAACATGTGTTGCTTTGGTGCTGGCATGCCTCTTGGCAAGGCATGGCATGCCTCTTGGCAAGGCATAGCATGCCTCTTGGCGAGACATGGCACGCCTCCTTTGGAAAGCAATCCTCTTGGCCATTCGGCCGATTGAGGTGCGCAGTATTTTCAGTACAATGTATCAGTACAGTGTATTTTCATGCATGGCAACTAGGCAGATGCGCCTTTTCATTATTCAAACCCGGCACATCAGCTGTCTCCATTTACCACTCCTCTTGCACGATACTCGTAGTGCATGCCGCTACATATGCACCGATTCTCTACCGCGTTCGATATTCTGCCACAAGCAGGTCATCATCGCTGCCCGCAGCGGCCTTTCGTACATGCCATGCTTGTCCTGAAGCAAATCCACTGTTCTCGCGACGCTGCGTGCCCTCCGTTCTGCCACATATCCGGCAGTCTTCTCACGTGTCCTCTGCCCTCTCGCTCGCATATCCGGCAGTGCCGGCGCCGATCGACGCCCATTCAGATGGCTGCCTCCATTCTGTCTATGTCCAATCGCTGAAAGCGCGCCCTCGAAGCTGTCTCCGTGCGACACATTGTGGCGCGGCCGCGGCTGATTTAACGCCGACAATGCCGCAGTGGCGATCACAATCATTCAATATCATCTGATACAAATATTGTGGCCGAGCAAGGGTGCGTTAAATAGTCTCATTGGGCGGCGGCGCGACAGCGGCCGGAGGCGGCGCGCGCCTGCCGCCGCCGCCGCCGCCCGAGGTGGGCCGGCCCAGCGCCGACACGTTTCCTGGGTGAAGATGCGCGCCTGCCGCCGCCGCCGCCGCCCGAGGTGGGCCGGCCCAGCGCCGACACGTTTCCTGGGTGAAGATGCGCGCCTGCCGCCGCCGCCGCCACCCGAGGTGGGCCGGCCCAGCGCCGACACGTTTCCTGGGTGAAGATGCGCGCCTGCCGCCGCCGCCGCCACCCGAGGTGGGCCGGCCCAGCGCCGACATGTTTCCTGGGTGAAGATGCGCGCCGGCCGCCGCCACCGCCCGAGGTGGGCCGGCCAGGCGCGGCACGCTCGCTGGGTGAAGATGCGCGCCGGGTCCGGCCGGTCGGGCACGATGAGGTTATGCGCGTCAGCCGTGCGCTCGACGACGGCGACGGCGACACGCGCGTCGACTATCGTGCCAATCTCCAGAAAGAAACACACCGTAACGATAATCAGATTACCGATGCGGACCCTGATGTCCCTCTGACAAGCGGCTGTCAGATTAGGGGCCGAAAGTGGCCATAGCGGTTGCTAATTAAAGTACGGGCTCTCGATAAGAAGGGTCACGTGCGCAGCTGCCATTCTATTAACAAACAACAAAAACCGTACGGCAGCATGATGGCCGATGCCTGGCAGCTCGCCACAAGCGCCGCCGCCGACCAGTTTTTACTGCAAGCAGCAGCGACGACGCGGCCAAAACGAGACTGTTTTGAACAATTAGGTCGCAAATCTGTCGAAGGACGCACGTCGTCTCGTGCTACCAACATGGCCGACGGTGGTGGCCATTTTGGCGGAGGTATCATTCTGTGTGATCTGTTTTCTCCTGGCGCCGATGCTATCTGAGCGCCACGGGGCCTGGTCGTCCATACATTATGCAGCCGACGCGACACAGGAGCAAAAGCCGGAATTTCGCCCACGGAATTTCTCCCGCTTATTCCCAGGATTATTGGAATGCGTGTACTCCTCAGACATGATGGGAACTGTCCAGCATCTCTTCGTCATATTCACGTTTCTCTTTGGGCCACGGCCGATCGCATTACAAAATTATTTCACGGATTTATGAGCAGCTGGCAAACGGACATACCTCACAAAAATCAGTGGTCCCTGTTCATTGTAGCTGCGGTTGTAATTAAAATGTACGACGTGCCGGGCCATTGCCTGTGGTTTCACGGCACGTGGCCATCAAAGCGATTTTAGAATTCCAACTTTTGTTTCGACTAACGATCGACGCCTCGCCGCTGACCACCGATGTTGGCCGAATGGACAGACACACGTCTGTGACAACGCCCATGGGGCGGAGCATATCTCAATCACAATTGTTCACAAGCAGTACATACACATGGGTGTTGCAGTGATATATTCAACCGAAGTTCACTGATATTTCCCGCCCACTTTTTGCCTGAAGCGGTGGCGGCTGGGTACATGAAAGAGCAATCATCGTATCAAAACATTTGCATTTAGTTTCTCCATAAGTAATCACACCATGCCTGGTTACATCATGGAATCATTTCCTTCATGGCATGCTGATGGAATTCATGTTGGTGTTGTACATCGACTATTAACAGAATGATGAATTAGGCGACCTCCTTGTTAAGTACATCATTTTCGAGTCTCATGGTTATCCAAGCTTTTCTGCTCCGTATAATCTAATATCGGGATTTGTATATGATAGAGTCATGGTGGGCCACCACGGAGTTTGAGATATTGGAGATTTGGAAGCAATCGTGTTTAAATTCGTCCTTTCCATACAGTGTTCATTGTCACAGCGTATGCGTATATATACATATATTTATATATATACACACACTATATATATATATATATATATATATATATATATATATATATATATATATATATATATATATATATACATGTGTATATATATATATATATATATATATATATATATATATATATATATATATATATATATATGTATATATATATATAAATATATATATATATATATATATATATATATATATATATATATATATATGTTAGCAGTCTGAAACATGCATTATGCACCACATTTCGGTAAATGCTGTCGCACCTACATCGCAGGGATTTCACCACGCACAACTTCGAAGGTGGTATTTTGGTTTCCCAGGTCATTATCACTTCCCTGCAAAGCCCCTTGTCGTAGTGCCAGGTTTTGGAACTGAGGGAATTATTAAGTGTAGCACGGCAAGAATAGGCTTGCTCCCATCCTTAAGTTACGCTGAAATTTATTCTACACTCGACAGTCCCACAGGTTCGCATTCTGGTATCGAGTTCATCACAATATCACATAAACACAGCGAACAATCTAGATAGTTGTGACATTTTATTTGTTTGCGAATTGTATCGGGAAAAGCAAAGGGAGGTGCAGAGCAGGCTCAAATCTAATGGTGGAAAAGACAGCAGACAATGACACTTCACATGTTCGAAACGTAGTGCAGTTGACTGGGAAGAAGAGGTTTTCCACGGTATCTGCCTTCGTCTGTATCTTTTGTGCATGCTCACAGCAATTAGAAGGGATGCCTGGAAGGATTCCTGACATGGGTGACGCACTCCCACGAAGGATTATCCAGAGGAGAATCGGGAAATCCACGTACGCAAAAAGAGCACCGAAGAAAAAGGTTGTCACTAGGGTGCATGGTCCAGGTCCAGGCCTGGGTCATTGCCGACACCAAGCTATGCCAGGAGAATGGACGCAATTTTCCGTCCGGTTACCCGGGTCAGCATATCTTAGTGTTGTCCAGTTTTGGCACAATAGCCTAAGCTGAAACCATCAGCGCTACTGCCGCTGCGACAGCGGTATCCGTTCTAAGACCTTCGGATAATTTACAGAACCTCAGGGTGGTGCCCACGCTTCAAAGGTTCCGTCACTCCACGCAAATATTGTCATAAAAAGGTTACATGCAAGTATATGCCCATCGTCGCTGTCTTGTGCTCACGTCGTTGCTGAATGTCCCATGTTCGGGGCAAATCTCGCTAATGCGCACACCGGTGCGGACAGCCGACCCAGGCAGGCTTATGAGATTACCATCATGCTGTAGCTGCGATCTGTTAGCAGACACTGCAGATAACGAGCTGCGGACCGATTGCGTGCGATGTTGTACAACACCACAGAAGAGGGTGAGTCGTTGGTCACGACAGTGGGAGGCCTATGCTGGCGGGAGGTGGCACAGGCCCCAGAATACATCGCGCGAAAAATCGAAAACTTGAGCATTCCTGATTCGAAAACTGCGCTAACAGGCCTGGTTCCGGTTTGGTGTGGGCGTTATTCCGCAAAGCCGGGTAAAATCTCTGCCAAATCTGTCGTATGGCATCCTCCATGCTGTCGGCAGAGCTTTGAACGACTGTGTAGCGTCAGTGCTGCATACCAGGCGCACTCACATCGTTGAGTTGACTCGCAATGACGTGTGAGAATAGCGCACCAGCGACCCGGACATAAGCCAACTCTAAGTAACACCAGTGAAGCTTTCTTCCGTGACTCGGACTTAATCTTCGTTCAGATAATGAGCGATTAAAACTCCAGTGGTTAATTTTTTTTTGCTTCTGATGGCGACTGACGTGAACTTAAATGCTAACATAATAGCAACTTCAGTGTTGACTGGTACGCACCAGATGTACTGAAACCTATAACCAATGTGACATCCTGAGACCCTGAGACCTTCCACATTTACCAATTCCACATTTACCAATTTACATTTGCTTTCTTTCACCTGGGTTACAGCATTCACCTTCCATCATCCAACCTTATATACTCGGGTTTAGCAATTCGTAATCTTTTTCAGCCCATTCTTCCTTTCTGAACATGAAACATGAAACATGTTTGGATACATGTTCTGACATGTATCAAGACATGGCAGACATGACATGACACGGGGGACGTAGGGAGATGATCCCCTCCCACAAGCATGGCGCATTACTCACATAAATCCTAATGTTCTCCCATCTACCTGTACATTCATTTCTAGATTGTGCGTTCCGAATTCCCCTAGGGTATGTTCCCCCTCTAACAGTCCCTGTCCTGCACCGAGCTCACACTGTGGGCTTCACTTGTTCTAGCTGGGGATGACCTTAAAGACCACCCGTGGGCTTCCAGCATCACCTACCACGACACCTCCCACTGGACACGCACCGTGTTCTCGCCCAACCTGCAGTCACATCAGCCGCCCGCTCGCCGCCAGGTGTCCTCCATCAACCGCGTGCTGCGCAACCTGGCCACCCAGAAGGACCAGCAGCAGCACCAGCACCAGGAGAGCGTGTACGACAAGCTGCGCATGTTCAACGGGCCGGCGGCGGCCGGCTGGGCGTGGTACCCGGGCGGCCCTCCGCCCTCCCACCTGTCGCTGCCGCCGGCGCCCGGCCACAGCCTGCCCAGCCAGCTGCCCACCAGGGACGACATCAAGCGAGGTTGGTGCCGTGCGCCGCGGCCGCGCCGTTGGCCGCGAGCCGGCGCGTAGCCGGGTGTGGCTGGTCTGACGATCGCCGGCCGGGTGGGCAGACCGGAGGCTGGTGCCGTCACTTGAGGATGAGGTAGCTGACGTTGGCCGGTCATGAGGCTGACCTTCCTCAGGCTGACCCGTCTGCGGCTGACCAGCCTGAGACTGACCAGCATGAGACTGACCCGCCTGAGACTGACCCGTATGAGACGGACCTGTCCGGGCTTGACCTGCCTGACGCTAACTTGCCGGAGGCTGACTTACTTTGGACAGACCCACCTGGGATGACCGGTCTGAGACTGTACTACCGGGCACTGACTCTTCTGAGACTGACTCACTTGAGACTGACTCACCTGGGATGTCCGGTCTGAGACTGTCCATTCATTTCCAAAACGTATAGAAGATGTGTACGTAGCTGTATAGAAAGATCGAGGTTAAAACCGATGGTATGTCTTACATACCAAAGATATCTTGTTGGCAGGACACCCCTTGGCGGGAATCGTGCCCACCCAATGCTAAATTCCCCCCCCCCCCCCTTTATGTTTGGCCTCAAACGCCCAGTGTGTACCTCCCACGTCTTCCCTCTCCACACATTTGTTTTCATCCGACAGCGATGCCAGGATATCCTAACAACATCCCTTGATTCAACTTTTGCTACATAAACTTGATGCGTCCTTCCAATCGTTTTCATAGCACGACACCCCTGGCTGGCACCCGCTCCATCTCTGCGGTATACCTAGTCGCAACTCTATCCCTATTCTCTCCCTCTCTCCCCCCCCCTCTCCCCCCCCCTCTCTCTCTCTCTCCCTCTCTCTTTCTCTCTCTCTCTCTCTCTCTCTTCTCTCTCTCTCTCTCTCTCTCTCTCTCTCTCTCTCTCTCTCTCTCTCTCTCTCTCTCTCTCTCTCTCTCTCTCTCTCTCTCTCTCTCTCTCTCTCTCTCTCTTGCTCTGCTCTCCCTCTGTTTTACGGTTGGAAAACTGTGGTCTAAGTGGAGACACGTCTGGCAGCGAAGTGCACAGAAAGTTCGGCTTCACTACCACGGTGAAGTTGACAATTGTTCCCGCAATTTCGAGTCACCGCGATAGCAGTGTGGCGTAATGTGGACATTTGTTGAAAAACGGCCGGAGGTCTGTTCGATACCGATACTCATATAACTCGCATGGATTTGAGACAGCAAGCTCAATTACACTTTCTCGGAACCTTATCAGTACGTTCTTAATATATGGCCATGGTCACTAGTTGTAGCCTACGGGTGAAATATTTAATATACCTTCGGGTGCATTTGTTCGTTCCCTTCGGATTTCGACACTTTGCAAATATCAAGCGGTTATAATGCCTTGACCCTATTCATATCTGCTTGTGAACATGGTGTGCAAAAGCAGACCTCGTCATTCGTTTGTATGTACCATACTGTTGAAAAGATGACCTGGTGTCAGTTCGGAACACAGCACGAAAAGCGAGTATGAAAGTGAACGAGAATTCAAGAAATATGCAATGCAGCTGGTTGCAGGGTAGACCCGGTGAACTAGAGCTAGTGTATCGGCTGTCATTGCAGTGACGACCGGTTCACTATGCGCAAGATTGCTGGATTGACCAACGCATTGACGGGTCCGGCAGTTTTGATCGAGGGAACTCTTCCTGGGAACGCCATTTTTCTGAGCCATTTTTCGGAGGGGTGCCATTGGTCGGAACACATTCAAGACGGAGAGGGATCGCACTTGAACTTCGCAAGGAGTGCCAATTTATCCCGGAGAGGCGCCTCGCGCTGAGCATTTTAGTGGTGGGGCGCACTCGAGCGTTCCGGAGCGGCGCCTTCGGCTGAACTTTTTGAGGCGAGGGGACAGGATGCAGCCCGGAATTCTCAATAGAAAAGTTTTCCCGATCAGTGGGAAGGCACCGCTCTCCGACCGGAAGATGCCGTCCCGTGGTACCCTCCTCTCTAGACACGCTAAAATCGGCTCCTTCCTGATAGTTTTGCTTCTTGTTGGCTTTTTAATGCGGTTAAACACTTGCGTTACCTGATCATTCACGGCAAAAGAGCTGGAAAGATCCGGGTAGTTTCGGATCGGCCGTGAGGTGGGCAGGTGGTGAGAGGACACAGTTTGTCATAAATAGAGGGATTTTTATTCGACTATCTTGCAATCTACTACCACTGATCTACACTTTTATCAAATATGGCATGTGGGTTCCTTAGCTGATTATGTGGCTACATAGGCATCAATGACTTTACTGAGTTAATGACTCCGTAAGATCCCATTTATAACTATTTCACGCTGAACTTCACTGATACCATGACTCTAAAGACTCCCAGGCACTGGTTCAGTCCCGTATCTCATGCCTGATTGAACAAGAAGCTCGTTTTCTCCACCTCCTTGTATATTATCGGTGATAGTTATTGAACCGATAAAGTCTTTTAGCTTCTACCTAACATGACACTTTCGCATTTGGAGAGGTATTGTAGCCATATGGTGTTTGCCATGTCATCAGGGGTCACGTCAGGTCACGGGATCTTGCTTCGATCACGATAATCATGAAATATAGCTACAAGGCCCAGTGCTATCGACTATCGTCGATGGAATCGGATTATGGTAGTTTTCTCAGACTATGACAAATATGCATAAGTTTACCTCACTTCGCAGCCAGTAAATAAATGTGATAAATACTCTCATCCACTCCCCGGGTAGTCTCCCGAATGTTCGTGAGTCGGGTAAAACTTGCGTGACATTCAGTACAGTCTCAAAAGATGACATGAAATTAACGCCTTTAACGCGGTGTAAAAGAAGGCAGACCTCCCCTGATGACAACAAAAGAAAACGAGAGGCGCATAGGCTTTCCAAAATGTGCCATGGCACACTGCTCAATGTATCTGTTTTCCCACCCCATCCGCTCATGTATGCTTTCACGCATGCCGACGTGTATCTGAATGAAGGCCTCTTCATTAATAATTCATATATAGGGGCCATAGCAGATACACCTAAAGGAGTCTATTATGGCCTTGTATGTACACCATAACCCTGAAGTCATAACAGAAAACAAGTGCTGTTCACCGGAGTACAAAACGGGTTTGTGCGTGAGCACACTAGTTTTATGGAGATATGCACCTACGAATGGCTAAAAACTGCATCCCTGGACGCAAGATTCTTCTCGTCGAAATGGCACGCACTGATCCACACTAAATGAGTCCTTCAGATGATACACGAATAAAATTCCTTTATGTTTTCCTCATGCCTTCCATGTTTTAAATGGTACTGACTGTTGAACTTGCTTTTTAATTTCGGTACGGTCGCCGAGAAACGAATGCAAACGCTTGAGTTTACGTTTCCCACAACATTCAAGTGCGTTTGATGAAGAACATTATTGCCTCCGTCGGATGATGAGTGAATCTCGATTATTATATTACCACCTGCAGTGGAGCCGTACATAAATTGCAGAGCTTCGAGTTCCCCTCCAATGATTGCCACCCTTAAGCATACACCTCTGGTTGTTGACTTCTGATATTTTGTTGGGGTGACAATACATGAAGGCAATGGGCAGATCGAAATTGATTGAGGGGCACACTAAAAAGGGTCCCATGTTAAAAGTTGAAATTATTGGGGGAAAAGTTAACATTTAGGGGACGTTTTCCCTGAATGTATTTTGTCTGAATGTATTATGTAAAAGTATGCAAAATAACACCCCTGCATTCCATCCATGAGTGTGTCACTGCAAATTAAGTTCGAAACTGGCTCAGACACCACGTATTTTGGTGAAAGTCCATCACAGATGACGATTGAGAATGACCATTTTCTACAACGTCTTTGACGTGGATGCTGCAAGATGAACTTTAATCCGAAGTGCCACTGAGTGTGCTCTTAGTGTGCTCTTAGTGTGCTCTTAGTGTGCTCTTAGATTCTGCCACACCCCGACCTGGTACCAACAAGTTGCATTTCCCCGTGAGCTCCATGTCCCCGTGAGCTCCATTGTCCCCGTGAGCTCCATGTACGCTTGTGCAGTTCGGCGGCTCAATTCTCGGCCGAGATCATATACCGTCGCATTCACGGCAGGGGAGGGTCTGTCGAGCTGCACGTCGTTCCCATATATCTCAAGATATTACCATTCCAGCACAGCCGCCGTCCATCCATCGCAGCGCCGTCGCCGGCGGCCCAACACGCCCCCTGGTGGCCCGCACGCGCCCCACCAGCGCCCACATCAATCTCCCATAAAACAACACAAAAAATTGCCGCCGCGCCCTCCGGCCGGCCGCCTCGTTTGCATTGGAGGCGCGCGCCGTCGAGCGGAAGTGACGCAATCAGCGTTGCAGATGAGGCGGCCCGCCGCCATGATGAAGTGAAGACAAATGCGGTGCATGATTGATCCGCGCTCATTACGGCGCGGCGCGCACACACGACCTGACAGCGCGGCAAACACGCCGCGCGGCGCCGCCGCCGAGGTGGTGCGGGGCGCGCTGCCACCCCGGCCACGCATGGAAGGGGTGCTCGAGTAATCCGTGTAATAGTGCGGCGGCAGCGGCGAGTCGCGCCGCATTGTTGTCACGTCTGCTCACGGACGTCGGGCAAACGCGCACGCCGCATGGCCCGGCGTAAACAGTGTCGGGACATGACGGGGGAGGGTCCGCCGCGACTGTCGCGGCGGCGGGAGATCTGTCGGCTGACCATGGGGGGCGCTGACCATGGGGTCTTCTGGGCCGCACACTGGAGATGATGTTGTGTGAAACTTCCAGGTCATTCGAAGAGGACGGACGATGCTGCAGCTTGAGATAACCTGAGCAAACCATTGGAAGGAGTGCTGAGGAAAGCAGGCTCCTAAGTCGACTGCCCGTCTGCCGGGCTATGCTTAGAGATTTCCGAGTGATACTTAGAGTTCTTCGAGTTGCACGTAGAGATCTCCGAGTGCTGTGCTCAGGGGCCGTGTGAGGAGAACATCGAGCGAGATCTACTGGGGGGACTGAATAAGTCGGTGTTGTGGTAGGACGTCTCTTAGCCGACTGCGAGAGGCGGAGGTATGGTGGGACGTCTCTTAGCTTGCCGTGTGAGGCGGAGTTATGTTGGGACGTCGTTTCTTAGCCGACTATGAGAGGCGGAGTTGTGAGTGGATAACCTTAGTCGGCCGTGCGAGGCAGCGTTGTGGTTGGACATATCTAAGCCGACTGTGAGAGGTGGTGTGTGGTGAAAATGTCAGACACACAAGGGACAGAGGGGTTGACAGGGGATCACATGACCCACCGTGAGAGGCGACACTGTAGCAGGAAGACTCCGTTGGTGGAATATGGGGGCGATGTTGCAGTGGGCATCCTGAACCACCTATGGGATCTGCCATGTTGTGGCAGGAAGTCCACCTTACTAACCATATGAGGTGGTATAGCGGCGGTCTCCTGAGCCGACCATGGGAAACCATGTGCTGTGTGGAGGGGCCTCGTGGGCCTGTGTTCCAGATGGTGATGTGTTTCGAGATTCGCCGGGTCAGTTTCGGAGCGCAACATTTTGTTCGCAGATCCCTCGTGCATATTGGATGGACGAGGGAGGTGGTGTTCCCAAGACCAACACTCGGGGGCATTATGTCACAGGCCATTTTACGCAACAAGCCCATCACTGCAGCAGCGCCGAAAAATACGCCTACCATACTGCTGCTGTTGGACAATCACATTCGCCTACGCAGGATAAACACA
This sequence comes from Ashinkailepas kermadecensis, assembly GCA_034440615.1. Lineage (NCBI taxonomy): Eukaryota > Metazoa > Arthropoda > Thecostraca > Neolepadidae > Ashinkailepas > Ashinkailepas kermadecensis. Next base: position 114,592 of record JAOTOM010003855.1, read on the forward strand.
TTCGTATACGCAGCGTGTGCGAATATCAGGACACTGTGGTGAGAGATGTAGCAGTTGCATGATTATTAGGACGCTGTGTTGTGAGATACGTAGCAGTAACATGAATATCAGGAGGTTCCAAATCACGATCAGGTTGTTGTAATAGTTTGAGCGAACAAAAACCACGTAGATGTGACTTCGTCGAAAATGACAGTTAATACCTCTTCTGGATCAAACAGCCCCAGCGCAGATACCAACGCGAATGCACCACCACTTGGTGCTGTCGAAGCGCGTATAGCACAGCACACACACATAAAGCAAGGCAAACTGATATTAATCCGGAAGGCGTTCATCGGTGTGTTAAAAATTCGAGAATCTGATCAGCTCTCGGCGGGTCTTCGGGAGCGTAGTTGATCCCCGAGGCGGTACTTTCACCATCGACCACAGCGACGTTCCCATTGACCTGGCGGACAGACACGAGATACAGTCGGCCGATAGCTGCCTTCCTGCGGCGTCCAATCCGCGGGAAATGGTCCGCCGATAGCGGCGGCCACCGCCTTTGATGAACGGACGAGATAAGCGCCGGCCCGCAGCAACAGCGCGCAATGATTCGGCCCTTTCAACTAGAAATTGCTTTGAAAGTTCAATTTCTGATGCGGTAGTCTGGGAATTGCTCGCGGCCGTACTGGTGGTCTGGACTGCCAGCGGCGGCCGCCGCCGCGCCGGCTTCGACGGGCTCCAACACGAGCCCATCAAATGGCGGAAAGTCACCGCCGACGAGGAGACGACGATTGAGTTAGCGACAATCCTATTCCAGTCACTCGTTGCCTGATTACGGCCGGCGCTGCATTGCGGTTAAACTAAGCGCGCCTCGATCGTCAAATGAAATCATCCGTCCGTCGACAACGACGGAAATAACCACTCGGTCCGCTCAGAATTAGCTCCCCCACGGTCATTACAGACACGCGCAGACTGCGCGCAGGCCAGACGTGCACGGGCTGCAGGGGAGTGCGGAGGACTGAACCGATGGCCACTGGGCTGAACTGGAGGCCACTGGGCTAGACTAGAGGCCAGTGGGCTGGACTGGAGGCCACTGGGCCGGACTGGAGATCACTGGGCCGGGCTGCAGATCACTGGGCCGGACTGGATGCCACTGGGCTGGACTGGATGCCACTGGGCTGGACTGGAGGCCACCGGGCTGGACTGGACTGGAGGCCACCGGGCTGAACTGGCAACCATTGAGCTGAACTGGAAACACTGGGCTGAACTAGTAGCTACTGGATTGAACTGGCCGCCGTTGGTTGAAATGGTGGAAAATGGACTGAGCTTAGCTAGCACCATGCAGAGCGGGTAGCCACAGTTGGTCATGGCACTGGAATGGAACTTGTCCTCAACTGGACTAGGCCAGCAGTCAAGCTGAACTGAAGCTGGGTCGAACTGGATCGGCGCTGGACTGAACTAGTGGCTAGACTTTGAGTTAAGCTGACGACTAAGTTGATGCTCATAAGATGCTGGGCTCGGCTGATAGCTAGCCTGCACTGGTGACTAAGCTGACGCTGAACAAACTAGCTCAACTGACTGACTGAACTCGTGCCTAAACTAAGACTGAACTGGATTTATGTCAGGTCCGGACAGAATTGCTAGCTGGGGGGCACAAAACTGATAGCTGAGGCGGAGAGAGCTGATGGCTGGGCTGGACAAAGCCGACAGCTGGGGTGGACAGAGCTGTTAGCTCGGCTGGACAGAGCTGTTAGCTGGGCTGGACAGAGCTGATGGCTGGGCTGGACAGAGCTGATGGCTGGGCTGGACGGAGCTGATGGCTGGGCTGGACAGAGCCGATAGCTGGGGTGGACAGAGCCGACAGCTGGGGTGGACAGAGCCGATAGTTGGGGTGGACAGAGCCGATAGCTGGGGTGGACAGAGCCGACAGCTGTGGTGGACAGAGCCGACAGCTGGGGTGGACAGAGCCGATAGCTGGGGTGGACAGAGCCGATAGCTGGGGTGGACAGAGCCGACAGCTGGGCTGGACAGAGCCGACAGCTGGGCTGGACAGAGCCGAGAGCTGGGATGACGGACGACAGACCGGGCGGTTCGGCCGACGAGACGGCGACAGTCTCTGCGCCGCTGACAGGCAGCGGTGCCGACCGCCGCAGCGGCACCGCTGGCTGGTCAGCCGTACCTGCGGCGCGGCGGCGGCCGGTCAGCCGTACCTGGCGCGGTGGCGGCGGCGGCGCGGCCGACGCCAGCGCCGCCGCGCGGCCGCCGGTGGGCCGGGCCGGCCGGCCGCGATGGCTGCCGGCGTGCCCCGCCCCCGGCCGCGGCGTGCAGGCATCTGATAGCGGCTCTGTCACAGAGCGTGTCGCCGGCCGGCTGTTTGTCGCCGGCCGGCTCTGAACTCGCCGCCGGCCGGCCGTATCGCGCCATCTGCGGCGCGATCGCCGCTGCACAAAGAGCGCGCGCCCGGCCGGCACCGGCCGAGCCGATCAATTCGCCGGCACGGCGGCGGCGGCGGACTGGACACGGCCGCCGCCCGAGCTGTGTCGGCTGCGGCGGACTGGACACGGCCGCCGCCCGAGCTGTGTCGGCTGCGGCGGCGGACTGGACACGGCCGCCGCCCGAGCTGTGTCGGCGGCGGCGGACTGGACACGGCCGCCGCCCGAGCTGTGTCGGCGGCGGCGGACTGGACACGGCCGCCGCCCGAGCTGTGTCGGCGGCGGCGGCGGACTGGACACGGCCGCCGCCCGAGCTTGTCGGTGGCGGCGGCGGACACGGCCGCCGCCCGAGCTGTGTCGGCGGCGGCGGCGGACTGGACACGGCCGCCGCCCGAGCTGTGTCGGCGGCGGCGGCGGACTGGACACGGCCGCCGCCCGAGCTGTGTCGGCGGCGGCGGCGGACTGGACACCGCCGCCGCCCGAGCTGTGTCGGCTGCGCGCCGGCACAGCTCGGGCTCACCTGGCAGCCCAGCTCTCAACTACGCGTCGGCGCACGTTGTCGACACGTGCGCCGCGTTCGTAGACGCGTCTTTGTGTCTCCGCAGCGCTCCTGTTTCGCGTTGTCGTGTCGGAGCTGACACCATTGTGTACCGGGTTCTTTCGCTGCTTCTTCCGCCTACGTGACCGAACATATGTGGCAGTCAGTCGTGCAGTGGTGGTCTCACACGACTATTCTAGCTTGAGGTGATTTGATGACAGGCATATGTGATTTGCACATCTGCACAATTCGATGATGAATGTGTGCAATGATCAGGATGTATCACATAGATATATGAGTGCATACATATATGCATGCACAAACACGGACCACACATATATATATATATATATATATATATATATATATATATATATATATATATATATATATATATATGTGTATATATATATATATATGTATATATGTACTATATATATATATATATATATATATATATATATATATGCATATAGTTACATATATTATAAGTATATTTAAATATACACCTTAAACTATGGGCAGAGCGGTGGACCTCGTGACGGCGGACACGGTGTCCACCGTTGTTCTAATGAAGATACATATGATGCCCAGCTTCAATAGACGAATCCACTGAAATCTGAATTTACCACAATTGGGAAAGAAGTGGAAACTAGTCCTGATTTTTAGTGAACAGAATTACACTGTGGAACGCAGCAGCTTGCATTTGATTTAAGCTTCATCCCGCGTACCACAAATCTAAGGTCCCACGTATATCGTTACAATGCAACGCAGAAATTGGTTTGTCGCCGGTGCGCCACTAGGCAAACCTATTCAGCAGCACCTCTGACAGCTACCGTATGGCGGCATAACTTGCAGGTTAAACGACGTCCCAGCACAGGACCTCATCCCGGTGCACGGGAGGTGTCTCAAAATCCGACGGCTCGGAATGCTCGTGCAGCTTGCCACTGGGAATCGCATAGGGAAGTGATAAAAATATAAAGAATTTGCGGCACAACTGGACACATTGTTGAAAGGGGTAATTCAGGTGAAAATACAGCACAAACAGTGGTGAAGCATAGGGGTGTGGCACCCAGGTCAGCACATCGTGCGGTTCTGCTGCTTATTACCTGTTCATAACTGTATCGAAGCCACAATGCAAAATATAAATAAATGTCGCTTCATGCGAATTATGACAATCCTTGGTATACACCAGTCAGGGACCTATGCAGATTGGTGCACACCAACGCATCACCTATTTACGAGGATTTGTGCAACAAACATACAATGTGATGCTGGCAGAGACACAAACTGTTTCATCAGTTTTGGGAGAGGTGGTGGAAGCAAGAGCAAAATCCATTTCGAAGTAGATTCCTTCCATGCTGTTGCAACATCGATGACGTCAATGGCAATTCGCTCAAAGTTGGGAAGGCAGCTATCCCTTTTGTTCGATGCCCTTGGATGCTGGTGCACAGCATCAAGGCTTGTGCCATGCTTCGCAGTCTAGGTGACGTGTCATTGCCATTTTGTAGGTGGTTATTTGGGTTGGAGGACACATCGACTGCTGGGATCATTTTTTTCACTCATTGTCACTGTTAAATGGTGTGTGTAAATTCTGCATTTCGCCTTGCATGCAATGGATTCTTCTCAGTCTGTATTTTAAAGTTCGGTTCGTTATTGGGGTTCAGGGGTGCATCGACTACAGTGGTCGTGTAGTGCCCATGGATTTGTAAATTCCTGTTTGAGAAGTGCAAAGGTAATTCTGGAGGTCAAATATATTTCGGTATGGGGTGCTGAGTTGATGCTTGATAGGCAATGTGTAGCAGTGGAGATAGGCATGTCTCGGCCTGTGTAGTGGCATTGACATAGGCAATGTGTAGCAGTGGAGATAGGCACGTCTCGGCCTGTGTAGTGGCATTGACATAGGCAATGTGTAGCAGTGGAGATAGGCACGTCTCGGCCTGTGTAGTGGCATTGACATAGGCAATGTGTAGCAGTGGAGATAGGCACGTTTCGGCCTGTGTAGTGGCATTGACATAGGCAATGTGTAGCAGTGGAGATAGGCACGTCTCGGCCTGTGTAGTGGCATTGACATAAACGACACGCACCAGCACCAAAATATGCATGCACAGCTGCACAGACGAGCGATGAGCACCACTGCACACCAATGGCTGATGCTTCATTGCACAATGTGTGCATGTCTCTGGCCGGTGTACGTTGACAGCATCTTGTCAAGATTGCCACACATTGCGGTCTGGAATATAAGTGCCTACCTGGCTGATCAACATGAAGCGCTACAAAGACAATTGAGAAAGGAGATTAAGGAGATTAATGGTTCACTGGCGATAGGACTGAAGCAATTTACAGATGGCTCACAATATAATTGTAGCTAACCAACTCACATAGAGGAACATGGATGTTGCTTTGTATGCTCTTCAGAGGGTAAGTGCCCCTTCAGTGTTGGCTTTGCTCCCTCCCCTCCCCCGTAATTTCAACTTTTAATATGGAACACTATGGAGTGTCCCCAATCCATTTGGGCTCACCCATTATCTTCATGTATTGTGCTCCTCCCTCATACTTTTCCGAAATAAACGCCCCTGTGCAGAATGCCAGCCATGCAGTGTTTGCACTGATGTGACTGTCCATCCTTGTATGAGCAGGTGATAGAAGAGTTTTTACTTTTTGCCAACAGCACTTCATGTAGCTTTCCTCTCAATAGCGAGGTTTGAGCACATAGCGTGATAACGTGGAGTTCGCTGTTCGATACATCCTGGATTACGCAGATCACGGTGTGCCACGCGTTCAATACCGCCTCTCCGTATTTTCAGCAACGCTTTCGATCACCGACGTGCTTCACTATTGAAAGCATCGAAGCGGAACATCTCCAAATCTCTTTCCACAAAAAAGACAGAGTCCTACAGCGCTTAAAGCCATCTCACGTCAGCGTATTGCCCACTGCACACAATTCGCAACGCCGCCTTCGCAGCCTGGCCTGTATACAGATAAACATGCAACAGTGTCGATAAGCGCGCCAGCTTGTGCGCCACGCGCTATCCATGCAGCCGCACGGGTAGTGGAGGAGTGAGTGCTGCCATCTTTTAGCAGCTTGTGACAATAGCTGGGCGGTGCCGACTTCTCCCGCTGAGCTGGCCGAGGCTCGGCCGGCCGACGGGACCCTTTGACACACGCCGCTAATCGTAATGCTTCTGGCGGCACGGCGCGCGCATTATCACTGGCCGGCCCGAATGATCCGGGAAAATAGCCGACAAAACAGCCTGTGGCCATTCACGGCCGAGAACAATGGTCGGAGCCGAGCCGCATTCAGCGGCGGCAAGAGCACCCCGATAGTTTGGCCGGCCGTCCCGCCTCTCTCTCTCTATGGCGTCAATAGGTGTAGCTTTGATATGGGAAACCGGGCAAAGGCCATGTAACCCTGTTGCCACCGAGGATTATTCAGGGATTATTCGCCAGTTCTGAAGGACCCAGCGCGATGGGTCCTTGAGCTGGATGAAAATTAAATTAAATATACGGTACCAGAACATCAGGTTAACAAAGAAAGCGGCATAGCTTCACTTCAAACGAATACTTGATTAATGTATGTTGGCAGTCTACCAAGACACATGCATGTTTAATTGCAACAGCGAATCATTTATTATTCCATGACATCAGCCGGCTGCGACTTACTCCATGGTTTGCTTGCTTGCTGATAAAGGCTTAAAGGTTGGCATACCGACTGTCAAGGTCATTTTTGTGCCCATTACTCCATGCTTGTACCGATCTTACCATGGAAAGATCAGTCACATAATGAGGTATCGAATCGTAGCCGGCCTTGGAGTACTTTCTGTTACCAGTTTCCGTGAGTATTTCCTGCTTTACCATCGTTGTTTTGACGACGCAACGAGTGCAAAAGTGTGTCTGTTTTGGCCAGCGGACGGCGCCAGCGAGCCGACATCGGACGGGAACTCGGAGCACAACTCCTCGGCCGAAGAGGACTCACAACTCCGGCTGCGACTCAAGCGCAAGCTGCAGCGCAACCGCACGTCTTTCACCAACGAGCAAATCGAGTCATTAGAGAAAGGTGAATGATTCGCTGCTTGGGCTGCCTGTCAGATACGTCATGGCTGTGATCATTGTGGTTACAGCTAAGCATCCATAAAACTAGCAGAGTAGCTACATGGTTGACTGCTGAATCAAAACAATTCTTCACATCTAAAGCTATTCTGCACTGGCTATAAAGCCACTGAAGAATCATGTTTCTCTTTTGCTTTCTTTGTTTGCCATTTTAACTGGCCGTCACATCACGGAAAAGGGATTGTAGTCACCATTGCCCAATTGATGATAGCTAAAATTTCAACACTCCTCTCACCTTTCATATTGTATGCGCGAACAACTTGCACAAGACTAGAGTTACTTGCTATGCTCAAGCGAAACGTCTTCCGAATGTAAGCAACGGAATTGTTGATGTCTCCCGGGTCCGCGTGTTTTCCGATTCATTGACACCGCATCGGGCGAGCCTGAATAAAACATGCCGCGTTCTACCGGTGCCGTTGGCTGTCTGCGTTTCTTGCTGCCGACAATGCTGACGCTGCTGACGGGTGATGTGTTGGCAGAGTTTGAACGGACACACTACCCGGACGTCTTCGCTCGCGAAAGGCTCGCCGAAAAGATCGGACTGCCCGAGGCCAGAATCCAGGTGAGCATTGATTGGTTCTAATCTCATCAGCGTCCTCTTTTCTTGGCCTAACTCTGCCATTTCATGTACTTTTGCTTCTCTATCCTGTTCACCAAATTATCTTTCATCATATAGTTCCTGAATGATCACAAGTCACCGAAGTAACCTGCCAGACAGACAATTTAGTCAACATATCAACTGTGATACGATGTCGAAGACGCATCAAACAATCTGTGTCCGCGGGGAGGGGTGAGGGAGAGCAGCGGGTCGCGTATCGAGTCATCGGACATCTTCTCATTGTGTGACCTTTCGGCTCACCACTGCTTGTATGACGCATTAATGTGAACGGCAGGTTATTTCAGACAGAGTTAACATTTGGAGTCCATGTAATATGATGCAATCAACGCAAACCTCGTTTGTAGCACCACGACGACCACCACCACCATCACCTTAACGCGAAAAAACATGACTCGGTTGTGTCAGTTCCTTGATAACACTTCAAGCTAAATAATTGCTTGGAATTATTTGAACACCTATGACTCCCTTGCATGTACAATAAGCATACTGTTGGATGGTGCTGCTGATTGTTAGGTCGCATAGACACAAGCTCGGATAGTCAGAATCACTCAAGAACGGGAGGCAATCGGGTTAATTAAGATGAATGGGGAGGTTCTCAGAAACACAGCCCACTGAGCAGTATAATAAAATTAACTACGCTTGGTGGGTACATTTGTATTCTGCGTCTGACCTAGCTTTAAAGTCCAGCCTAAAATGTATAATTTCCGAAGAAATGTGACGATGTCTCCAAGAACAGCAGCATGAGCCGGTCACCAGGCACTGGGGCCATTCTGACCATACAGAGGCTACATAATCTCGTCTCCATTGTCTGAAACAAAAACATAGCAGAGCTCACAAAAACATAGCAGAGCTCACAAAAACATAGCAGAGCTCACAAAAACATAGCAGAGCTCACAAAAAAATCAACGCCACCTCCGCGCATCACGCTCAGCCGGAAAAGCCGGATCAGCCAGGAGGGCCTGCTCGTGCAGCCGTCTCCATCGTGTGTTGCGGTTAGCGACGTGCGTGTCCTGGAGCGCTGCAGTCACCCGTGTCCTGCGGAACATCATACATTGCAGGCGGCTACTGTGCAACGTGGAGACTGCAACGCCCAATGGCCGTCAGCAAGTCATGACCATGTAAGACGCAGCGAGCGACAAACTTAATGAGATAAACTCCACCACCTGTGAACGATATTCGTAAGAAAGACATTTTCTTCTCAGCCTTGTGGCAGGCAATGTTAGTGTCAAGCGAACCGGTATGCCAGAAATAGTGCACCTGAGAAGAGCGGCGGCTTTATCTCAATTGTATGTGCAGACATTGAGACATAGCCGTGCATCCTAACAGGTTCATTATTTCTGAAATAGCAGTTCGGCTTGCATTAACAATTAACATTGTGTCCGATATATACATATTTGGTTATCTGGCAGTTGGAAAAAGCAAATTTGTGCAGTGAAATTAACCTAAAGGACGGATTTCACCCTGTCAGAAGACACACGTCTAATATTCTGTCAATGGACCGAAAACAAAGAAATTACAGATGTTGGTGCTGAAACGGTGTCACTTTTCTCTTGTTGTGCTGAAAGAGGTGGCATTGGAAGAACTACAAGTAATCAATGTTACCAGTACAAGTTATGAAACATTCATTTTCACTCATGCATCACGGAGGGAAAATATCAGGGATCTGCCTATGCATTTCGTTTTCAACCTTTTATGCACTGTCTATATGCAAGTACTATGCAAACACACACACACACACACACACACACACACACATACACACACACACATACATATATATATATATATATATATATATATGTATGTACAAATAATATATTGGCTTACGCTCCAGCACAGAGCTGAGCAAGCTGTGCTTCGCATGAAACATGATCTAGAATGTTGCGCTCGTATTGTTAGGGACACTCAGTTCGTTTCCCTTTCACAATTCACGGACATCTGGTTCCGTGGCCTTGAAGCCCTCTTAATGAAGAATTAAGGCGCAGCCATCAATCTTGGCATCTGTCTAAAACCTATGCTCAAACTAGACTGCTGAGAAGGCAGCAGATGTGTGGAAATCATGAAATGAGAATGTTCCCTGGTACGTTTGCTTTTGATAGCTATCCACTGAGTAATTCGCCAGTCATTTCACCATGCTGGCCCTCCAATAGGTTATTTTCTAGAACTTCTTTCAAATGGCCTACATAATATAGATACTTATGTAGAATATCACCACCTGGTACATAATTAATTGAGACGTAATTACCTGTTGGCGGTACACATCAGAGGTGCACGAGTGTTTGTTCACCTAATGTGTATGCCTCACAGCAATCTATAAGCATTTTTAATATTCTACTGATCACAGTGTCCTCGTTTTGGGGGGCACATGTGGAGCATGTCCATCTTCCGCTAAAATAGTAGGATTTGTGAATAATTAGTTAAAATACACAAGATAAAAACATGCATCTTCCGTTAAGAATGTGAGCAGCAGGCAAACATTTCAATGATAGGTGGAAGTGTGTCATAAAATATCTCCCTATGCAATTCAGCAATGTTTGAGCCAGGCTTTGAAATATTCATGTCTCACGTGCTTCGTTAACGGGCGCCCCCCCCCAACAAAGGTGTGAACTCTTCACTACCTTCAGTGGACGGCACGATCCATATCCTCATCTAATTAGGACCTCCGTGGCTGTCTGACACCGAACTCAGGCGCCGCCGTAATTCCATCAGGGCTGCATGCAACTGACTCGGCCGTCGCGCGGCTGTTACACTCACTGCGATTGGCTTGCGGGCAGTGTGGAGGCCTGCGGTTGGTGTGCGGCGCCACATGACAAACTTTGGTTACCCGGCAGGTGTGGTTCAGCAACAGGAGGGCCAAGTGGCGACGGGAGGAGAAACTGCGCAATCAGAGGAGGGGCATAGATGGAGTGGGCGTTGCGCACCACGCATCACCCGGCCGACTGCCGATCCACTCCGGTTTCAACGCCATGTACCCGTCTATACCACAGCCCATTAGCATGGCCGATACATACAGGTGAGCTGTAGGGCCGGTCTGGTCAAGTACATGGAGCACCAATATTGCTGAGCCTGATTGACACAATTAACTTTCGGTCGCATTATGAAGTTTTGTGTACAATTATTATATCCTGTGAAGAAAGCATGCATAGTTCTTTTATCCTATTATCAACTTTGATCAAGTAGCTTGCGGAATTTTTCCCCTATAGTTGGGATGAACCATGTTTATTCAGCTTCAGGTACCTTTCAGTTTATTTTTCTTCAATACCCATCTGACCAACAGAACAAAATAAAAACGCATGAATGTTCTAATCTTCGGAAAGTTTGACCTCCTGTGAACCTCTACTAAAGTCTCGACAGTGCGATAGCTTGTTTTTGGGAAGCCTAATCTGATACTATTGGTCTCTGGATAAACTTTTTGCGGCTCGATGTCTTGGAATCAACGACATTGCATAGTATTGATTATTCGTGACATTGGACTGATCTCTGACCTGTCGGCAGCCCAATGTCATAGATCCTGGGCGGTATGACCCCGAACTGACGTCTGATCTATTGGCAACTCGGTGCTAGAATCCTTGCGCAGTATGACCCGACTGACCTCTGACCTATTGGCGACTCGGTGTCACAGTCCATGGATGGCATGATCCCGACTGACCTCTGACCTTTCCGAGGCTTAATGTCACAATTTCTTGGCGGCATGACCCTGATTGACATCCAATCTTTCGGCAGCTCGATGTCATGGAGTATGCAGTACTAATTCGTTTCCGAAGCCCACTGATTACTCCGCCCTGCCAATCTTGGCGCGACTGACTACCAGTTACCGCAGTTCCTTATTTTTCATTTTCGTTGGGTGACACCCGTCGCTCTTTTCTCATTTTTTTTTCTAGTGGGGTGACACCCGTCACCCCACCCGTTTTCGTCGTCGTCGTATTTCCGTTCCCTGAGTTTCTGTGTGTCCTTTATCTATATTTAAATTACATTAGGTAGGATTTTTCCCCGTGATGGGAAAAAAGCGTAAAGAGGACACGGACCCATACGGACTCAGACCCCTCGCCAACGGACTCAGACCCGGAATTTCCTCCTCTGACCACACCCGACGACCATCGCACGAACACAGGCCTGGCCCCTGATGCTCCCTCAATTGATGCCAACGTTGATGACCCACGCCGAACTATTCCCCTCGATGACGCCATGGAAGCCCTTTGCGCCTCGCCGACCCCTGATCGTCCCAAGACCACGACCTCGCCTCGCAATCCAGACCAGACCATCACTCTCCACGCCGCTGACCCACGCTCGAACCAGACCACCCCCTCCCATCCCGAACCCATCCAGCCCGTTCAACCCTACTTCGACAGTGCTGGCTCTTACATAGTAGTCAAGCCTGTCGAGGAAACCGTGTCCTTCCGCCGTATCAACGTTTTCTGGCCGACGAAACAACTCCTCGTCATATGCTCCTTAGCCAATCCTGACATCGAAGCCCCTGCCAACGGAACCCTCGTCATAAAAACCCAAACCCGAGCCCAGACCAAAGCCCTCCTCCGTACCACCACATTTTGTGGTAAATCCGTCACAGTTTCTCTCCATTCCAACCGCAATACCACCAAGGGCACCATCTTCGCGCCTGAGCTTCGCTTCATGTCTGAGGCAGATATTCAGGCGGAGCTCTGGCCGGAGGGGGTGACCCACGTCCGCCGCATCACCTCCTTCAAAGACGGCCAGAAACGTGAAACGAGCCTCCTTGTCCTTACCTTCAACTCTACCACTCTTCCCAAGACCCTACTCGCCGGATACCTACGATTCCAAGTCCGTATATTTATTCCCAATCCTCTCCGCTGTTTTAATTGCCAGCGTTTCGGCCATGGCAGCAAAACATGTCGCCAACCAGCCCGATGCCCCAAGTGCGGCGAACCACCTCATCCCGAATCCACCTGCTCCAAACCTGCCCACTGCCTCAACTGCAACACATCCGATCACCTGAGCACATCACCCCTCTGCCCAGTTTGGCGCAAGGAGAAGGAGGTCTGCGCTGTCAAGGCCACGACCGGGGTGTCATACCCCCAGGCCTGACGGTCTGTCGAAGCCACCTCCCCGTCAACAAAAACTTATGCTCAGGCGGCCACCGTTGCTCTCCCCACACGTCGCGTCAGTACTACTTCTACCTCGATTCAAACAGACATAATTCCCGGTTTAGCTCCACTCAAAAAACTTACACCACTGACCACACCGACACAAACCACCCTGACTCCCAACACACAGACCACTCCGGCTCCCAACAAACGAACCACTCCAGGGAGGAGTGACAGGCCCCGCAGTCACTCCGCTGCGGGAGCAAATTCTCGTTCCCCATCAGCGGGCCGGCGATCGAGCCCTGCATGTCCAGCGCCGGCCGGCACCCACGTGACCCGACCAACTTCCAGCCGGCGGACATCCCCCGCGGCAGTGACCGGTCGCCGTGACCTTGTCAAGGTCACCGGCCGGCCGGACGGCTCTGGCGGGTCCACCGCTACCGTCCGTAACCAACCCACATGTCCGCCAGATTTACAATTCTGGCTCAGACATGCACCGAAAGGTGCGGACAAATATTAATATACACAAATGTCCATAATTCTACGATGAAACTGTCGTAGTTTGATTTCCAAATGGGCAGAAATGAAAGCCTTTTTAGCATCTTAACTCGGATTCTCATCTCACTTCAAGAAACCTGGTTTTTGCCTACCGATACATATAATTTCAATATTTTCAATTATTCGCTGTACCGCCACGACGAGATCCGTGGACCACACCGCAGTGGTGGTACCGCACTTTACATAAACAATGATTACACACATACACAAATTACACTCAATTCACCATTACAAGCCGTAGCTTGTACTTTGCGTTTTAATGGTAGGAACATAGATGTATGTTCATTATATATTCCACAATCTACAGACAACACAAACATTTGAACAGTATTAGAAAACCTCATAGCGCAATTCAAAAACCCTTTCATTTTACTTGGCGATTTTAACGCCCACAGCCCAGCGTGGGATAGAACACGCACACTTGCAGACACTCGCGGACGCATAGTTGAACACATCTTAGACAGACATAATTTAGTATTACTCCACGCCGGTGAGCCAACATTTGTCCACCTCGGTCACAATACAGAAACTGCCATTGATTTGACAATTTGTTCTCCAGCCCTGGCCAATGATTTTAATTGGACACTAGACACAGACATTCATGATAGCGATCACTACCCCATTAAATTGATACCGACCATTTCAACAGCTGCCGATACCAACACACTTTTACAAGCAGCGTCTGCAACAATTCCACTCACAAAACCCTTTACAAAACGAACGCCAGTACCTTGGTGGTGTCCCGAAATTTAACGTGCCATCGCGGTAAGAAAAAGAGCATTTATAAAATATTTACGTCACCCCGACCAACAAAATTTAATCAACCGGAACCATGAACGTGCGAGGACCCGCCGCATCATTCGTGAAGCTAGGCGCCGTTCATGGTCTTTATATTTACAGCAACTTACATTTCAAACACCTTTAAGCCAAATATGGGGATTAATCCGCCGTTTGAGAGCAAGATCCCCATTTAGATCACTACCGGCCCTCAAACTTCACAACATCACCATTACCGAACCGCAAGCAATAGTAAACACCATAGCAGATACCATTGCCCACCATAGCTCCGACGAAAACTACAGACCGGGTTTCATAGAAAATGCACAACACACTTTTTACCTTGATCTCGCACAATTTGATTCTGACAACTCAGAAATATATAATACTCCTTTTCAAATTTCAGAACTTGAGACAGCCATTTCCTCCACCGGCAATACTTCAGTAGGGCCCGACAACTTACATTATTATTTTTTCAGACATTTACCGGATCACACCAAACATTGCATTTTGCACACATTTAATACACTATGGACAACTCATACCCTTCCCGAAACTTGGAAAGAATCTTCCATTATACCCATCCCAAAACCTGGCAAGGGCCATAGTAACCCCACTAATTTTCGACCCATTGCACTCACCAGTTGTTTAGGAAACCTTTTTGAACGTATAGTTATAAAAAGACTGACCTGGCACCTGGACACAAATTCCCTTCTATCTCCCTTTCAATGTGGTTTTCGACGAGGCCGCAGCACCATAGATAATCTTATTCGGTTAGAGACTGACATCCGGCAAGGCTATAATAAACATGAACACACTATCGCAGTATTTTTAGACGTAAGCAAAGCTTACGATATGGTTTTCAAACCCGCATTGCTTTTCAAAATTCAACAACTCGGTATAAAAGGACATTTCGCGCATTATTTAGTAGGCTTTTTTATCTGGTTCTCGTCGATTCCACATCAGGTGCCGGTCAGCCATTTCCTATCCACATTGTCTTCAGAACGGCCTACCACAGGGAAGTTGTCTTTCACCAGCATTATTTAACATTAGCATTAATGATCTTTTCGATGACATGCCTACCAATATATCATATTCACTATTTGCAGACGACAGCGGAATTTGGTGCTCCGGGAAAAATCATGAACATTGTTTAATTCGCTTACAAAACACACTGGACAGAATACACGAATGGTCCCTGAAGTATGGTTTCATTTTTTCGGCCCCAAAATCTGCAACACTGATATTTAGTAAATCGACACCCTGCCCAAACCCAGACACACCGCTTTACCTCGGGAACAACCACATACCATTTGTAAATTAATTTAAATTCCTTAGTATTATTTTAGACCGTAGGCTTTCAATGCATAAACACATCAAACACATCCATAACAAATGTTTTCACCGACTCAATTTATTTCGATGCATCACTTCTTCATCCCTTGGAGCCGACCGCCATACACTTCTACTACTCTACAAATCTTTAATTCTACCCATAATAGAATATGGATCCGTAGTATATGCCGGTGCCAGCACATCCTCCTTAAAAATTTTAGACATCATTCAAAATAAATTTATCCGTATCGCACTCGGTGCAATGACTACTTCACCCATCATTTATTTGGAAGCCGAAGCGGGAATCCTTCCATTAGCTCTCAGACGAATGCAACATACACTCAGGTATGCCTCAAAAATTCAATTTCACGAAAACCACCGCACACACACATCCTGGCATGCTCTTCCAAACATACATCATGATTATCTCGGCCCAGCCGAAAAAAAGAATTGGCCTCACTATAGCTTCTCGGATCAAAACAATTTCTGCAAAACTTCATTTCACTATTCCACTGATTATCTCTCTTTCTTCACCAACCACAGCACCCTGGCAGATGCCCGAACGACACATTTTATATCTCACCACCACTCCAAAATCACAGCTTTGTCCAGAATATGCAAAACAAAAATTCCACCAGTTTCGGTCTGGATATCGCCATGTTCCTTTTGTTTACACTGACGGATCCAAGGAAGCTAACATCACAGGAAACGCCATTTTTGCGGGAACATACAAAAAGCAACATCGTTTACCGGACGGAACTTCAATTTTCATTGGCGAATTACATGCCATTCCTATTGCTCTCCGTTATATCCGTAATCGTTTCTTTTGTCACCCCATGCGCAGCGTTGTCGTTTGTTCCGACTCTAAATCTGTCTTTCAATCACTTTCTTCACTTTCTTTTTCACACCATTGCCATATATCCATTTATGACACTTTTCAAACACTTCATCACATGGGCGTGAAGGTCGGTTTCCTGTGGGTGCCCAGTTACTGTGGCATCCCAGGAAACGAAGAAGCAGACAAATTAGCAAAAGCTAATAAACACACCTACAAAACATCACAGAAATTCCACCACATTTCGAAGTCATTAAATCATCAATACAACAGAGCATTCGACATTTTTGGACTCAAAATTGGACACAAAACACAAACCATACACAGTTACGCGTCATCAAACCTGGCGTCGACACCTGGACCACATCATATAAAAAAATCCGTCTCGAAGAAAAAGTACAATCGCGTTTACGTATTGGCCATACTTTTCTTACCTATCGACATATATACACGGCTTCACTTCGACCTTCATGCCCATCATGCAACACCCATCTTACAGTCACACATATACTCCTACACTGTCAACAATACCATGGCCCACGAAAAACACTTACCGACTACTGCAGAACACACAACATTCCATTTTCTTTACCGACGCTACTGGGAGATGAACACCCTTTTCTAATCAAACTACTTTTCATCTTTCTCCGACAAACAAACTTGCTGCAGAAATTATAAACTGACTGTTACAGCATAACATTTCTTTTTCTCCAGGGCACGAAATGGCCTGAGGAGGCCGAAGTGCCTATTTTAATGAAACTCAAACTCAGCTTGATGTCACCGTCCCTGTGCTGCATGACCCTGACTGACCTCTGACATGTCGGCAGCTCAATGTCACAGTCCCTGGGCGGCATGACCCTGACTGACCTCTGACCTGTCGGCAGCTCAATGTCACAGTCCGTGTGCGGCATGACCCTGACTGACCTCTGACCTGTCGGCAGCTCAATGTCACAGTCCCTGGGCGGCATGACCCTGACTGACCTCTGACCTGTCGGCAGCTCAATGTCACAGTCCGTGTGCGGCATGACCCTGACTGACCTCTGACCTGTCGGCAGCTCAATGTCACAGTCCCTGGGCGGCATGACCCTGACTGACCTCTGACCTGTCGGCAGCTCAATGTCACAGTCCCTGGGCGGCATGACCCTGACTGACCTCTGACCTGTCGGCAGCTCAATGTCACAGTCCCTGGGCGGCATGACCCTGACTGACCTCTGACCTGTCGGCAGCTCAATGTCACAGTCCCTGGGCGGCATGACCCTGACTGACCTCTGACCTGTCGGCAGCTCAATGTCACAGTCCCTGGGCGGCATGACCCTGACTGACCTCTGACCTGTCGGCAGCTCAATGTCACAGTCCCTGGGCGGCATGACCCTGACTGACCTCTGACCTGTCGGCAGCTCAATGTCACAGTCCCTGGGCGGCATGACCCTGACTGACCTCTGACCTGTCGGCAGCTCAATGTCACAGTCCTGGGCGGCATGACCCTGACTGACCTCTGACCTGTCGGCAGCTCAATGTCACAGTCCCTGGGCGGCATGACCCTGACTGACCTCTGACCTGTCGGCAGCTCAATGTCACAGTCCGTGTGCGACATGACCCTGACTGACCTCTGACCTGTCGGCAGCTCAATGTCACAGTCCCTGGGCGGCATGACCCTGACTGACCTCTGACCTGTCGGCAGCTCAATGTCACAGTCCCTGGGCGGCATGACCCTGACTGACCTCTGACCTGTCGGCAGCTCAATGTCACAGTCCCTGGGCGGCATGACCCTGACTGACCTCTGACCTGTCGGCAGCTCAATGTCACAGTCCCTGGGCGGCATGACCCTGACTGACCTCTGACCTGTCGGCAGCTCAATGTCACAGTCCCTGGGCGGCATGACCCTGACTGACCTCTGACCTGTCGGCAGCTCAATGTCACAGTCCCTGGGCGGCATGACCCTGACTGACCTCTGACCTGTCGGCAGCTCAATGTCACAGTCCCTGGGCGGCATGACCCTGACTGACCTCTGACCTGTCGGCAGCTCAATGTCACAGTCCTGGGGGTCCCTGACTTGCGTCGGCGTTGTTGATGACCCTGACTGACCTCTGACCTGTCGGCAGCTCAATGTCACAGTCCCTGGGCGGCATGACCCTGACTGACCTCTGACCTGTCGGCAGCTCAATGTCACAGTCCCTGGGCGGCATGACCCTGACTGACCTCTGACCTGTCGGCAGCTCAATGTCACAGTCCCTGGGCGGCATGACCCTGACTGACCTCTGACCTGTCGGCAGCTCAATGTCACAGTCCCTGGGCGGCATGACCCTGACTGACCTCTGACCTGTCGGCAGCTCAATGTCACAGTCCCTGGGCGGCATGACCCTGACTGACCTCTGACCTGTCGGCAGCTCAATGTCACAGTCCCTGGGCGGCATGACCCTGACTGACCTCTGACCTGTCGGCAGCTCAATGTCACAGTCCCTGGGCGGCATGACCCTGACTGACCTCTGACCTGTCGGCAGCTCAATGTCACAGTCCCTGGGCGGCATGACCCTGACTGACCTCTGACCTGTCGGCAGCTCAATGTCACAGTCCCTGGGCGGCATGACCCTGACTGACCTCTGACCTGTCGGCAGCTCAATGTCACAGTCCCTGGGCGGCATGACCCTGACTGACCTCTGACCTGTCGGCAGCTCAATGTCACAGTCCCTGGGCGGCATGACCCTGACTGACCTCTGACCTGTCGGCAGCTCAATGTCATCTGGCGGCATGACCCGACTGACCTCTGACCTGTCGGCAGCTCAATGTCACAGTCCCTGGGCGGCATGACCCTGACTGACCTCTGACCTGTCGGCAGCTCAATGTCACAGTCCCTGGGCGGCATGACCCTGACTGACCTCTGACCTGTCGGCAGCTCAATGTCACAGTCCCTGGGCGGCATGACCCTGACTGACCTCTGACCTGTCGGCAGCTCAATGTCACAGTCCCTGGGCGGCATGACCCTGACTGACCTCTGACCTGTCGGCAGCTCAATGTCACAGTCCCTGGGCGGCATGACCCTGACTGACCTCTGACCTGTCGGCAGCTCAATGTCACAGTCCCTGGGCGGCATGACCCTGACTGACCTCTGACCTGTCGGCAGCTCAATGTCACAGTCCCTGGGCGGCATGACCCTGACTGACCTCTGACCTGTCGGCAGCTCAATGTCACAGTCCCTGGGCGGCATGACCCTGACTGACCTCTGACCTGTCGGCAGCTCAATGTCACAGTCCCTGGGCGGCATGACCCTGACTGACCTCTGACCTGTCGGCAGCTCAATGTCACAGTCCCTGGGCGGCATGACCCTGACTGACCTCTGACCTGTCGGCAGCTCAATGTCACAGTCCCTGGGCGGCATGACCCTGACTGACCTCTGACCTGTCGGCAGCTCAATGTCACAGTCCCTGGGCGGCATGACCCTGACTGACCTCTGACCTGTCGGCAGCTCAATGTCACAGTCCCTGGGCGGCATGACCCTGACTGACCTCTGACCTGTCGGCAGCTCAATGTCACAGTCCCTGGGCGGCATGACCCTGACTGACCTCTGACCTGTCGGCAGCTCAATGTCACAGTCCCTGGGCGGCATGACCCTGACTGACCTCTGACCTGTCGGCAGCTCAATGTCACAGTCCCTGGGCGGCATGACCCTGACTGACCTCTGACCTGTCGGCAGCTCAATGTCACAGTCCCTGGGCGGCATGACCCTGACTGACCTCTGACCTGTCGGCAGCTCAATGTCACAGTCCCTGGGCGGCATGACCCTGACTGACCTCTGACCTGTCGGCAGCTCAATGTCACAGTCCCTGGGCGGCATGACCCTGACTGACCTCTGACCTGTCGGCAGCTCAATGTCACAGTCCCTGGGCGGCATGACCCTGACTGACCTCTGACCTGTCGGCAGCTCAATGTCACAGTCCCTGGGCGGCATGACCCTGACTGACCTCTGACCTGTCGGCAGCTCAATGTCACAGTCCCTGGGCGGCATGACCCTGACTGACCTCTGACCTGTCGGCAGCTCAATGTCACAGTCCCTGGGCGGCATGACCCTGACTGACCTCTGACCTGTCGGCAGCTCAATGTCACAGTCCCTGGGCGGCATGACCCTGACTGACCTCTGACCTGTCGGCAGCTCAATGTCACAGTCCCTGGGCGGCATGACCCTGACTGACCTCTGACCTGTCGGCAGCTCAATGTCACAGTCCCTGGGCGGCATGACCCTGACTGACCTCTGACCTGTCGGCAGCTCAATGTCACAGTCCCTGGGCGGCATGACCCTGACTGACCTCTGACCTGTCGGCAGCTCAATGTCACAGTCCCTGTGCGGCATGACCCTGACTGACCTCTGACCTGTCGGCAGCTCAATGTCACAGTCCCTGTGCGGCATGACCCTGACTGACCTCTGACCTGTCGGCAGCTCAATGTCACAGTCCCTGGGCGGCATGACCCTGACTGACCTCTGACCTGTCGGCAGCTCAATGTCACAGTCCGTGTGCGGCATGACCCTGACTGACCTCTGACCTGTCGGCAGCTCAATGTCACAGTCCCTGGGCGGCATGACCCTGACTGACCTCTGACCTGTCGGCAGCTCAATGTCACAGTCCCTGGGCGGCAACACCTGACTGACCTCTGACCTGTCGGCAGCTCAATGTCACAGTCCGTGTGCGGCATGACCCTGACTGACCTCTGACCTGTCGGCAGCTCAATGTCACAGTCCCTGGGCGGCATGACCCTGACTGACCTCTGACCTGTCGGCAGCTCAATGTCACAGTCCGTGTGCGGCATGACCCTGACTGACCTCTGACCTGTCGGCAGCTCAATGTCACAGTCCCTGGGCGGCATGACCCTGACTGACCTCTGACCTGTCGGCAGCTCAATGTCACAGTCCTGTGCGGCATGACCCTGACTGACCTCTGACCTGTCGGCAGCTCAATGTCACAGTCCTGTGCGGCATGACCCTGACTGACCTCTGACCTGTCGGCAGCTCAATGTCACAGTCCGTGTGCGGCATGACCCTGACTGACCTCTGACCTGTCGGCAGCTCAATGTCACAGTCCGTGTGCGGCATGACCCTGACTGACCTCTGACCTGTCGGCAGCTCAATGTCACAGTCCGTGTGCGGCATGACCCTGACTGACCTCTGACCTGTCGGCAGCTCAATGTCACAGTCCTGGGCGGCATGACCTGACTGACCTCTGACCTGTCGGCAGCTCAATGTCACAGTCCCTGGGCGGCATGACCCTGACTGACCTCTGACCTGTCGGCAGCTCAATGTCACAGTCCCTGGGCGGCATGACCCTGACTGACCTCTGACCTGTCGGCAGCTCAATGTCACAGTCCCTGGGCGGCATGACCCTGACTGACCTCTGACCTGTCGGCAGCTCAATGTCACAGTCCCTGGGCGGCATGACCCTGACTGACCTCTGACCTGTCGGCAGCTCAATGTCACAGTCCCTGGGCGGCATGACCCTGACTGACCTCTGACCTGTCGGCAGCTCAATGTCACAGTCCTGGCGGCATGACCCTGACTGACCTCTGACCTGTCGGCAGCTCAATGTCACAGTCCCTGGCGGCATGACCCTGACTGACCTCTGACCTGTCGGCAGCTCAATGTCACAGTCCTGTGCGGCATGACCCTGACTGACCTCTGACCTGTCGGCAGCTCAATGTCACAGTCCCTGGGCGGCATGACCCTGACTGACCTCTGACCTGTCGGCAGCTCAATGTCACAGTCCCTGTGCGGCATGACCCTGACTGACCTCTGACCTGTCGGCAGCTCAATGTCACAGTCCGTGTGCGGCATGACCCTGACTGACCTCTGACCTGTCGGCAGCTCAATGTCACAGTCCCTGGGCGGCATGACCCTGACTGACCTCTGACCTGTCGGCAGCTCAATGTCACAGTCCTGTGCGGCATGACCCTGACTGACCTCTGACCTGTCGGCAGCTCAATGTCACAGTCCCTGGGCGGCATGACCCTGACTGACCTCTGACCTGTCGGCAGCTCAATGTCACAGTCCGTGTGCGGCATGACCCTGACTGACCTCTGACCTGTCGGCAGCTCAATGTCACAGTCCGTGTGCGGCATGACCCTGACTGACCTCTGACCTGTCGGCAGCTCAATGTCACAGTCCGTGGGCGGCATGACCCTGACTGACCTCTGACCTGTCGGCAGCTCAATGTCACAGTCCCTGGGCGGCATGACCCTGACTGACCTCTGACCTGTCGGCAGCTCAATGTCACAGTCCCTGGGCGGCATGACCCTGACTGACCTCTGACCTGTCGGCAGCTCAATGTCACAGTCCCTGGGCGGCATGACCCTGACTGACCTCTGACCTGTCGGCAGCTCAATGTCACAGTCCGTGGGCGGCATGACCCTGACTGACCTCTGACCTGTCGGCAGCTCAATGTCACAGTCCCTGGGCGGCATGACCCTGACTGACCTCTGACCTGTCGGCAGCTCAATGTCACAGTCCCTGGGCGGCATGACCCTGACTGACCTCTGACCTGTCGGCAGCTCAATGTCACAGTCCCTGGGCGGCATGACCCTGACTGACCTCTGACCTGTCGGCAGCTCAATGTCACAGTCCGTGTGCGGCATGACCCTGACTGACCTCTGACCTGTCGGCAGCTCAATGTCACAGTCCGTGTGCGACATGACCCTGACTGACCTCTGACCTGTCGGCAGCTCAATGTCACAGTCCCTGGGCGGCATGACCCTGACTGACCTCTGACCTGTCGGCAGCTCAATGTCACAGTCCCTGGGCGGCATGACCCTGACTGACCTCTGACCTGTCGGCAGCTCAATGTCACAGTCCGTGTGCGGCATGACCCTGACTGACCTCTGACCTGTCGGCAGCTCAATGTCACAGTCCGTGTGCGGCATGACCCTGACTGACCTCTGACCTGTCGGCAGCTCAATGTCACAGTCCGTGTGCGGCATGACCCTGACTGACCTCTGACCTGTCGGCAGCTCAATGTCACAGTCCGTGTGCGGCATGACCCTGACTGACCTCTGACCTGTCGGCAGCTCAATGTCACAGTCCCTGTGCGGCATGACCCTGACTGACCTCTGACCTGTCGGCAGCTCAATGTCACAGTCCCTGGGCGGCATGACCCTGACTGACCTCTGACCTGTCGGCAGCTCAATGTCACAGTCCGTGTGCGGCATGACCCTGACTGACCTCTGACCTGTCGGCAGCTCAATGTCACAGTCCGTGTGCGGCATGACCCTGACTGACCTCTGACCTGTCGGCAGCTCAATGTCACAGTCCCTGTGCGGCATGACCCTGACTGACCTCTGACCTGTCGGCAGCTCAATGTCACAGTCCGTGTGCGGCATGACCCTGACTGACCTCTGACCTGTCGGCAGCTCAATGTCACAGTCCCTGGGCGGCATGACCCTGACTGACCTCTGACCTGTCGGCAGCTCAATGTCACAGTCCCTGTGCGGCATGACCCTGACTGACCTCTGACCTGTCGGCAGCTCAATGTCACAGTCCGTGTGCGGCATGACCCTGACTGACCTCTGACCTGTCGGCAGCTCAATGTCACAGTCCCGTGTGCGGCATGACCCTGACTGACCTCTGACCTGTCGGCAGCTCAATGTCACAGTCCGTGTGCGGCATGACCCTGACTGACCTCTGACCTGTCGGCAGCTCAATGTCACAGTCCCTGGGCGGCATGACCCTGACTGACCTCTGACCTGTCGGCAGCTCAATGTCACAGTCCCTGTGCGGCATGACCCTGACTGACCTCTGACCTGTCGGCAGCTCAATGTCACAGTCCCTGGGCGGCATGACCCTGACTGACCTCTGACCTGTCGGCAGCTCAATGTCACAGTCCCTGTGCGGCATGACCCTGACTGACCTCTGACCTGTCGGCAGCTCAATGTCACAGTCCCTGGGCGGCATGACCCTGACTGACCTCTGACCTGTCGGCAGCTCAATGTCACAGTCCCTGGGCGGCATGACCCTGACTGACCTCTGACCTGTCGGCAGCTCAATGTCACAGTCCCTGGGCGGCATGACCCTGACTGACCTCTGACCTGTCGGCAGCTCAATGTCACAGTCCCTGGGCGGCATGACCCTGACTGACCTCTGACCTGTCGGCAGCTCAATGTCACAGTCCCTGGGCGGCATGACCCTGACTGACCTCTGACCTGTCGGCAGCTCAATGTCACAGTCCCTGGGCGGCATGACCCTGACTGACCTCTGACCTGTCGGCAGCTCAATGTCACAGTCCCTGGGCGGCATGACCCTGACTGACCTCTGACCTGTCGGCAGCTCAATGTCACAGTCCCTGGGCGGCATGACCCTGACTGACCTCTGACCTGTCGGCAGCTCAATGTCACAGTCCCTGGGCGGCATGACCCTGACTGACCTCTGACCTGTCGGCAGCTCAATGTCACAGTCCCTGGGCGGCATGACCCTGACTGACCTCTGACCTGTCGGCAGCTCAATGTCACAGTCCGTGTGCGGCATGACCCTGACTGACCTCTGACCTGTCGGCAGCTCAATGTCACAGTCCCTGGGCGGCATGACCCTGACTGACCTCTGACCTGTCGGCAGCTCAATGTCACAGTCCCTGGGCGGCATGACCCTGACTGACCTCTGACCTGTCGGCAGCTCAATGTCACAGTCCCTGGGCGGCATGACCCTGACTGACCTCTGACCTGTCGGCAGCTCAATGTCACAGTCCCTGGGCGGCATGACCCTGACTGACCTCTGACCTGTCGGCAGCTCAATGTCACAGTCCCTGGGCGGCATGACCCTGACTGACCTCTGACCTGTCGGCAGCTCAATGTCACAGTCCCTGGGCGGCATGACCCTGACTGACCTCTGACCTGTCGGCAGCTCAATGTCACAGTCCCTGGGCGGCATGACATCCGCGGCGGCGGCGGCGGCGGCGGCCGGTGCCGGCTGCCTACAACAGCGCGAGGCAGCCTACCCGTACATGTTCGACCACCTGACTTCACTGGGAAGCATGCCCTCCGGCTATGGAC
Source organism: Ashinkailepas kermadecensis (assembly GCA_034440615.1). Classification (NCBI taxonomy): domain Eukaryota; kingdom Metazoa; phylum Arthropoda; class Thecostraca; family Neolepadidae; genus Ashinkailepas; species Ashinkailepas kermadecensis. The sequence continues at coordinate 139,853 of JAOTOM010003855.1, forward strand.
GGAGCTCCTGCAACATGACACCCCAGGTGATCAATCGATCAATTTTAACTGTGAATGCCTATGTGATGTGCGGCTGGGAGTTTACACCAGGGGAGCTGCTGTGTATGGCTAATGGTTCACAATCACCACACCACGCGTTTTTGGCGGGGCGGTACGCTTGTCATCGATCGAAGCGATACGGGAACGTCCCCCGACGCGCCTCAGCTTTGACACAATCATGACCAAACCGCTGACGTGACGATTTTGACGCGGCAGGGTTCTTCTGGCCACGTGGGCTACCATGGTTCGGCAGCGGCAGCGGCGGCGGCGGCGGCGGCGGCCGCTGCAGCGACACCTTCGTCAAACGGCGGCACGGGTCAGTACTGCCGCGGTGGTGGGTGCGACCGTCACCACCAGGGGCTCCCAGCTATTGGCCAGTGGGGTCAGTGGTCGATGACACAGTTTCAGCTCGGCGTAAGCATGGGCCAGATCTCGGAGTGCAGACTGTGCGGATCTGGACGCCAGTCAAGGGCGTCTCAGTCGCTGGACGGCAGCCTGGGCAGAGATTTCGGGCGAGGTGTCCTGGGTAGAGACACCGAGCGAGGTGTCTAGGCAGAGACACCGGGCGAGGCGTCCTGAATAGAGACACCGAAGGCGAGGTGTCCTGGGAGAGACACCAGGCGAGGTGTCCTGGGCAGAGACACCGGGCGAGGTGTCCTGGGCAGAGACACCAGGCGAGGTGTCCTGGGCAGAGACACCGGGCGAGGTGTCCTGGGCAGAGACACCGGGCGAGGTGTCCTGGGCAGAGACACCGGGCGAGGTGTCCTGGGCAGAGACACGGCGAGGGCCTGGGCAGAGACACCAGGCGAGGTGTCCTGGGCAGAGACACCAGGCGAGGTGTCCTGGGCAGAGACACCAGGCGAGGTGTCCTGGGCAGAGACACCAGGCGAGGTGTCCTGGGCAGAGACACCAGGCGAGGTGTCCTGGGTAGAGACACCAGGCGAGGTGTCCTGGGCAGAGACACCAGGCGAGGTGTCCTGGGTAGAGACACCAGGCGAGGTGTCCTGGGCAGAGACACCGGGCGAGGTGTCCTGGGTAGAGACACCAGGCGAGGTGTCCTGGGTAGAGACACCAGGCGAGGTGTCCTGAGTAGAGACACCAGGCGAGGTGTCCTGGGCAGAGACACCAGGCGAGGTGTCCTGGGTAGAGACACCAGGCGAGGTGTCCTGGGTAGAGACACCAGGCGAGGTGTCCTGGGCAGAGACACCAGGCGAGGTGTCTGGGCAGAGAGACAGGGCGAGCACAATCGGCAGGTGCAATGACACCACAAATATAATAGAATATAATGGATTACTGCATAGATACCAGGCCAAGCCTTTCTCATCGTCCACATATATTCTGAATGAGTGGAAAAAAACTGATTTCGCTACACCCCGATGCAGGCCTAGTAGGTCTTTCGGCGTACTAAACATGTCTACGTAAACTTACTGAATAACCACTTTTTGCCACTCGCATGTAATCAGAATTTCACTAGAAATTGTTTCGTTTTGCTCTGAGAGACAGCCAATTACATCCTAGACCAGCGTCAGAACGCAACCCGTGATGAGCACAAGCACAAAAAAGCAAGTGAGTCAGTCTGCTGTATATCTGCTTCGGAAAAAGCAACAAGCAAAAGTCAATGAGTAAGCCCATTAATTACGCTTAGGTTACGCCTCTGCTGATGCTCCCTCAAATAAGAATAATGCGAGAAAATAACTATATTGGAAACTGATCGTAGATTGACTGCTGAGATTTTCTGTTTTTCATCCACGAAGTGCTAAATTTGAGCTTTGCGCTACAGGCAATAGCCGCACCGGGAAGTTTATAGGTATCGCCGAATGCTGGACATGACAACATGGCCGACCTGTTGGTTTTAAAATGTCGCCATGGACACGACCAGCTGCATCCGGCTAAACCTGACATCACCGTGCAACAATGGCCGACCATTTGCAGCCGGCCGCGCACAAGCAAAAAAAAACATTGCACGGTAGCTCTTTTCACATGCAGCGCTCGTGAGGCAGCTAGTTGTTAGCGGCAAACTTCAAAGACCGTCGGCGACGCTTCAAAGGGCGGTGCCGTGCGGGCTGTGTCACGCGCTCTTGAGTAATTAATATCGTCGAGTACTGCGATCGATCCCACACCCTGTCAAAAGCCTGGACAGGAGAGCCTCCATGGGTGGGTGCCAGCCGCGCGGTGTTGAACATTCTCGGCCCGCTGTCACCAGCTCCAGAGCCGCAGTGTTTCCAGAAGTGCGTCACTGGTTAGCACTACTGGCAAACTGTCTCGATTTTCATGAAGTATTGTGCGTGTGGCTGGGCTGCGACTGTCGCTTGTGTGCCGATTCAGGCGTTCCAGTGCTCAATGTGACACGTGCAGATCAGAGCTAAAAAGCGACTGCCACCGCCATTCAGAGCCGGCGATTTGCTCCTGAATTCCAGTCGCCAGACAATGACCTCTACGAACAATCCTTTTCAACCTATCCACAATCAAAACCGATGTGAATGAAACTCAAAAATGCCACCTGAAAGCCTCACCGACAAACTGGCTGACCAAATCAAGCAAAAAAAACTTTCAGAAGCTTCCGACAAAAAAACCTGTGCAGCCGCAAAGTAGGAGCTGCACTGTCGGGTGACCAAGCCGGCGTTGCAAATGGCTGCTTGTCAGCGTGCAAGTGTGGTCGGAGCGAGCATGTCCGCCTAATGTTACACTTTGTAGCATAAGTCACCACCGCTTTGATCACGACACAAGCTTGGAAGTGTGGAAGCCCAGGCTGCCAGACTTTTTGTTTATAAAACGCCATTGCTATAGTCGACGGCCTTCCCTTATTTTGAGTCAACCGACACCAAACTGATAGCTAGCAACAACACCGAAATATAGCAATAAAGCTTCATTAATATGCGATGACGAATACTGATGCTGACCTAACTTGTCCGGATGGTGGGTCACTCCTGTTACGACCTGAGGCGGCGACATGTGTCGAAAGGTGACCGTTATGATGGACTTGAACGGATCGGCTGGCTGTTAATCGACCTCGGGCGGTGCACAGTGATGACGTCATTGGGCCCACGGCAGCCGCCATATCTGTCCCATGTGGAAACGAATCCGACGCCTGAGATGGATCCAACGCGGCTCTGCGGTGTTGAAACCGGATCCGACGCAGCTTTACTGTGTCAGAGACGAATTCGAAGCAGATCTGACTGTGCTGGTGTCAGAGAGCGATCCGAATCGGCTTCTTCGTTGTCGGAGACGGACGTGGAGCGCCAGTCCGGTGTCAGGGATGGATCCGATGCGACTTCCCGGTGTGGAATGCGATCTGAGATGGATTTACGACATCCGAAATGGATCCGTGACATATATCCGGTGTCGGCCGTGGGTTTGGAGCGGCTATGCGGTGTCGGCCACAGGTCCGGCACGGTTGTACGGTGTCGGCCACAGGTCCGGCGCGGCTATACGGTGTCGGTCACAGGTCAGGCATGGCTACACGGTGTCGGCCACAGGTCAGGCGCGGACTAGTATCGCCTCCGTGGCTAGGGATGACGGACATAAAAACGCCGGCCACGGCCAGGCTGACGCCGTCGTCGTTCGTCATTTACACTAATTTTGACAACAAAGCAACTGCACACACGATTATGGCGATTCGTTTATCGTGTGGGGCCGAGGAGGGTCGGAGCTGGAGATCGGCGATCACTGGAGCGAACACCGGCCCACCCTACCCCTCCCCCTTCGTCAGGGATATCCGATTATCATCGTATTGTCCCCTGCTGCTCACATCTGCTTTCATCGAAGGCTATTGTTCGCCGTCCCCGACATGTCGCTGACACAGAGTGGGGTGCACCTTTGGCCACACCGTATTTATGTGGGATGCATCGATGATGAAGTGTATCTTAGTTAGCTAGTTACTTTGATTTAAGGGCCCTTCGACGAAAAGATGCCAAATAGCATGCTTGATATAGGGATTCAAATCATGTACATGTTCGTCAACTTTTTTGCTACTTCCCATTGCCTATGACATTATTGGACAAGAGAGATGAAGTCATATTTCTTCTGAGAAAAGCGTTGCATCTATGTGTGTGTAAATGATGAATGACGATTATAAATGATGCGCTCAGATAACCAAACCGTTGGCCAAATATTTCGCAGCGTGCATGTAGCAGACGTGTGGCCTGAGCATAACGTAAATTTCGGTCAAGCGCGTGACCCGTGTGTGACCTGACCTGCTTTTCCCGCAGGCGTGCTGTCAGCCGGTCTGTCAGTACCGCTGCAAATTCACAACCAGAGTCAGCACGACCTGGCCGCCAACTACTGGTCGCGCCTCCAGTGACCGGCCTAGCGCCTAGCCAGCCGGTCACTGCCGGCCTATGCTGGTGATCGCTGGGACTAGCAGCCGACCTCCTGGCACTCGAGTCCCGTAACACGGGCCCTTCGCCCGAACACCGCCTTCACTGACGTCCGGTCGCTCTCCGCCACAAACAGTGAAGCTGCAGTGATCTGAGCTCCATAGGTATGGCCGCCAGTGACATGCGCTGCAGTGACCGGGCGTGTCGTTAACTGGCAGCTGTCTGCTGTCCAGCGTGCGGTGCTGACGATGTCTCGCCTCTCAAGCTTCCGGTGCCGACTGTGTCGCGCCTGTACCGAGGGGTGGCGCTCCTGTGCCGGGGACACCACTCCTGTATCAGGAGATGCCGCTCCTATGTCGAGAGATGCCGCGCCTGTACCGAGTGGTGCCGTTCCTGTATCGGGAGATGCCACTCCTGCATCGGGAGATGCCGCTCCTGTACCGAGGGGTGGCGCTCCTGTCCGGGGACACCGCTCCTTTACCAAATGCTGCTCCAGTGCCCAGGGGTGGCACTCATGTACCGAGGGGTGGCACTCCTGTGCCGGGGACGCCGCTCCTGTGTCGGGAGATGCCGCTCCTATACCGAGAGGTGGCGCTTCCGTACCAAGGAGTGTCACTCTTGTGCCGAAGGGTGCCGCTTCCGTATCAGGAGATGCCGCCACTGTACCGAGGTGTGCCACTCATATACTGGAGGGTGCCGCTCCTGTGCCGAGAGGTGATACTTCTGTGTCGAAGAGTGCTGTCCATGTGCTGAGGAGTGTCGCTCCTGGGCCGAGTGTGCCGCTCCGGTATCGAGGGGCATTGCTCCCGTGCCGAGGAGCGCGCTCTTGTGCCGAACAGTCCACAAAGTCATACGTCCGGCTCAGCAGCAGCGGCGCCAACTTGTGACACCAGAACAATGGGCCGTGGCAGCTATCGTCGGCGCGTGGGTGACTCTTGTGGCGGCCATGTTTGTGCCGGGCTGCAGGTGGAGACACCTGTTACGTTCGAGAGAATGATAGGAGAGAAAGATGAATAAAAATAGAGAGAGTGAAAGAGAGATGAGAGAGAGTGTGAGAGAGCGAGAGAGAGAGGGAGAGAAAGCGGATAGAAAAGCAGAGGTAGAGCGATGGAGAGAGAGGAGAGAGCGAATGTGAGAGGAATAGAGAGAGAGAGGGAGAGAGAGAGAGAGAGAGAGAGAGAGAGAGAGAGAGAGAGAGAGAGAGAGAGAGAGAGAGAGAGAGAGAGAGAGAGAGAGAGAGAGAGAGAGAGGGAGAGAGAGAGAGAGAGTGAGAGAGATATAAAAATAGAGAGCAAAACAAGCGCGGGCGCCCGTTGTGATGTGTGTTTCGTGTGCAGTCGGTGCTGTGGTCGGGACGTGGCCGAGCGCGGACGTAGGCACGGCACCCGAGTGAAGTAGACCGCGCGCGTTGACGTAGTTGGGCGCACAGGTTTGTTGAAGAGTCAGACGGTCAGCAGACATGAATGTCTGTCGCAAACTTTCAACGGATGATATTGCTATACAGTGTCGTGTCGATATCGCTGACGGCACGAGCGTGTGTTGAAGTGACGAGGACCGGCGCGGCCGCGTGCCGTGCACTTCGCCGCATGGCGGACATTAGGTAGAATTATTGTTGTGTGTTGTTGGCGTTCCTATCGTGTGCAGCCGTAAAAGCTAGCTAATAACTTCGCGCGATGTAGGCCTTATCGAAATGCTGCAAACCACATCTACGGCGTATTAACTGTAGGCAAATATCACCTCAAGCACAATAATGGCGTCCGGGAGGCGTGCTTTTCTTCAACTGGTCCTTGTGATGGAAGCGATGATGATCACCGCATTAACTGGAATTATGTTGTATGTGTATGCGTGTGTGCGTGTGTGGCGTGTGTTGATTCGTACTTGTAGACAACGCATGGTTCATAGAATGTTAACACGCTGTTGTCTTGTAATATACCTCCGTTCACAAGAAACCAATGTGCTATGATAGATAGGGAAGTCATATACATAGCTATACCGGAGACTTGTAGGACCTGTGCATTGATTGTAATATACAGTGATTCGACTCCATTTTTCGCTAGCCTGGAAAGTTTCGCTCGACACAAAGCAAATAATGGACGAGCTAAATTTAAACTTTGGAAAGACAGTTGAAATCAAAAGGCAGATTGAAGATATTTGTGACACAGGGCGATCAGTGGGTCATAAAGTGAGTTTTGTCAAGGCTGGAAAAGTGTGTTTTCCCAAAACTTGGATACTGCTTCTGTACATAGCGCTAGCGTGCATTTGTTCATGGAAACAATAATAGTGCAAATACGAGTTCTGAGGTCCGTAGAAGACATCTTCAGGTAACAACTACGCATCGTGGTATGTTTCGATGACTAACATGAATCAACTTCGGGCCTTATCTGGTTGAACTATACTTCGAACGACTGCAGCCGTCACGAACGTGATAATTTTTCGGCTGAACATGTGAGACATACTTTTGCCATGACACTGGACTGGAACCATATCACTGGTGATTGTGAGAAGTAGTGTCCCACACGTATAATGCTAACCCGTCGGCCCCGTTTTTTAGTGCTACACAGACATTACGCAGTTGAACTCCTTAAAATGCACACTTGCGAGCACATAATCGAATTCCTGAAATATTGTGCAGCTCTGTGCACTATGCAGTCCAAGTCAGTATACAACATACGGTTCTGTCAACTGTGTGCAAAATACAACTGTGAAATGTGCCGGGAATTGAACTGTGTGCTAGCAAAGTGAGCAGTTTACAGAGTTGAACGGCCTAGTGCACATCACTAAAAGCGGAGCTGGCAAGCCAGGATTATACGCGCAGGGCACTACATTTCCCAAGCACCAGAGTGGCATGGCCCCAGTTGATGTCACGAGGCGATTATTTCCCACGTGCTCGGACGAGAAGTTGACACGTTCGGGACGGCTGCAGCCTTTCAGATTGAATCCGCCAATTGGCTGTCAGTCTGGCTGCCAGCGTCCTCACGAGGGGGCGTGGTAGCGCGGGGGTCCGGCAGCCCCCTCGTTATCAGCTGTCGTGGCGCCCAGCTGATCCGACAGCCAGTGATAGGTGGGCGGACAGCAGGCGGACAGACCCCCCCCCCCCTCCTCGCCACCGGATGCCACCCGTCCCACCCACACACCTCACCATCGGTCCATCACAGTGCTGACCACATGGTCGGACCGCGGCTCTCATTCATAGGAAGTTTTTCTTTTCTTAGCTAGGTTTCCTGTTCTTCCCGTTCCTGTACGGAATGTTGTGTTCGTCGTGTTCTGTTTTGCGTAACTTGTGCAGTATATAGCGTTTCGTCGATATCTAGTGAATTTTGGTTTGTGGCGTTCGTCGAGTAGGATGGGAGTCCAGAGTGGGCTGGGTGGGAGGTGGGGTGGGGGGGGGGGGCTCTGAGATTGTTGCCACTCTCTCCCTGGCTCTGAGATAATTGCCAATTCGCCCCTGCTCTGAGATAGTTGCCACTTTCACCCCGTCTCTGAGATAGTTGCCACGCAGTTGCGCAGACTGTACAATGCGCTTTCCGTTCGCTTGATTTGATGGGCATTTGTAGTGTACTTCATTTCTTCTGCCCAACGCAGCACATTTTGTGCAGTGCTCTCTGTACACTGTACAGTACGCTGTGGGCAGCGACTTCTCTCCAGCTGGCCACAGTCACATGTGCCGGGGAGTACGTCCTGCACTGCATCTGCCGAGCCGTATTTTTCGTGCAGAGCGCTCAGTTTCGCGTGTACTGCGCAGGGCGTTCTGCGCGGCGTGTTCTGCGCCCGGTGTTCTGCGCCGAGTGTTCTGTGTGGCGTGCTCAGTGCGGCGCGTTCTGCGCCAGGTGTTCTGTGCACGGTGTTCTGTGCCCGGTGTTCTGTGTGGCGTGCCCATTGCGGCGTGTTCTGTGCCGGGTGTTCTGCACTGGTTGCGCCGGGTGGTCTGCTGAGCGTGACTCAGACCTTGCGCAGACTCTGCTGTGGTGTTTTGCACATCTGACACGGGCGCTCGTCCCGAGCTGTTGTCGACATTCCTGATCGTCAGCGTTGAGGTGGTCGTGGCTCCGGCCGTCACCTGTATCAGACAGCCGGACCAGTGAGGAAAACAGACAGCCGCTGCTGCCCGGGTGCTGATACGGTGTCTGGCTGCGCCTCGGAGACGCGTGCTGCACCTCAAGGGCACAACTTGCCAAAAAAAATATATAATAATGCAAATGCAAGCGGACAAAATGGTCAATAGGCAAATATATAAATAGATGCAATTATACAAATATATAAATGGATGCAATTATACAAATAGATGCAACTAGACAACTATACAAATAGATGCAATTAGACAACCATAAAAATACATTCAAATATATAAATTAGCAATAGATAACTGCGTGCAAATTGATAAATGATAAATCGGGTTTAAAATGCGCGATGTAAAACCAGGACCTGGAGACGTTCAACAGGACCATGCAAGGAGCGGTAAAGACGACCTTAGCTGCATTCTCTGCGCCCTTTTCTGAGCTACCATCTTTCCCCGTGAAACCGTGCAGTGTTGGAAAGTAACACCATGTGCAAAATTATGACACGGTCATACTAACAAAATGTTACGGGGTGCAGAATGCATGATCCTGAAACAAAGCAGGTGTGGTTTTCTGTCTGTGACTGTCTAGACATCCACAACTTGGGCTATCCAGGAAAAGGAACGGAAAATCTTGTGACATCAACTATCAAGATCAATGAGGCATGCAGGCCACATGGCACAAATATGATAACACATTGCCTTAAAACTCCGAGCAACGACAATGTAGCTAAGAAGCGATGCACCTCTACTAGGTAATGACAAAAACGATATAAAACGACTCCTGATGGATTAATATATCCTTTGAATTGCTTCAAGTAGAAAACTAACATTTTTTTTACCAGAAAGAACAGGCCATTTATGTCGAGAACTTCAAGGCGTTATTCTCGAAAGACCTCAACATTCAGCATTCGGTAATGAAGCCCACATTACATTGCGGCCGGCCGAACGCTCTGGTTACATCTCCACGCACAACCACAGCCAACGGAAGCACCACCAACCACAATCAACCGACGGAAGCAACCACCAACCACAACCACAGCCAACGGAAGCAACCACCAACCACAACCAGCCAACGGAAGCAACCATCAATCACAACCACAGCCAACGGAAGCAACCACCAACCACAACCAGCCAACGGAAGCAACCATCAATCACAACCAGCCAACGTAAGCAACCATCAATCACAACCACAACCAACGGAAGCAACCACCAATCACAACCAGCCAACGGAAGCAACCACCAACTACAACCAGCCAATGAAAGCAACCACCAATCACAACCAGCCAACGGAAGCAACCACCAACCACAACCAGCCAAGGAATGCAACCACCAATTACAACCAGCCAACAGAAGCAACCACCAATCGCAACCAGCCAACGGAAGCAACCACTAACCACAACCAGCCAACAGAAGCAAACGCGCCATCCCATCAACACCCCCCCCCTCCCCCTCCCCCAGTGGCGTACTTAGGAATTGCATCAGAGGAGGGGTCGAAGGGATTTGGAGGGTACCCATTCTCCCACTATTTTTGGTTAAAAGCATCGGATTTCTACCATTATTTGTCAAATGGACCCATTTTTTGCAATAATAATTAATGACAACATAATTTCCTGTGTAGGGGCCCCAGCCTACCTCCACCGCTTCTAAGTTACGGGATTTGTGTTCTTGTTTACCAAAACGTTCATGTTCACGTTCAACGTCTTGTACCACGTCAACGTTCGTGCACGTGTACGCACTGGCAGATCCGATTTTGTCAACTCTTGCTGTAAGCAGAACTTGAGCAGCATAGAACCCTCGATGCGTGTCAGAATGTACTATGCTACCATATTGGCTTCCAAACAATTATAAAAATACCTTAACAATTGGAGATACTTTCATCCAGATGATATTTTTTAACCTCGGCAAAGGTTACTGCATTTTCATTCAGTTTACTTCCGTTGGTTTCGGGGGCCAAAAGACCCTTTTAAGCGCTTCGGGGGAGCCATGGCCGGAATGGCCCCTCCCTGGATCCGCTAGTGAATGTAGCCTGTCTCTTCATCTTAGCAACCCCAACACCAACATACGAAACATGCTGCTCAACTGGGCTCAACTGGTCACTCGCACAAAACATCCTGTTCAAATTCCGCTTTCGAAATCTGGCTCACTGGGTCCGCTTGCCCGTTACTGGCTAAACAAACTTCATGAACCTATCTGACGAAGGAATAATGGAACTGCTGATTTCGTCATCTCTTGCTGTAAGCAGAACTTCAACAGCATAGAACCCTCGATGCGTCAGAATCTACTATGCTACCATATTGGACTTCTAAACAATGATAACAAAATACCTTTAAAATTGGAGATTATTTCACCCGGAAAGCTATTTTTTAACCTCAGCAAAGGTTATAAGGTCATTTTAATTTAGTTTACTTTTATTGGTTTGGGGGGGGGGGCAAAAGACACTATGCCCCCCCTCCCCCTTTGAAGCGCTTGGGGAGCCATGGCCGGAATGCCTCCCCCCTGGATCCGCCAGTGCCAGTGACGTACCTATATTTGCGTCAAGGGGAGGGGGCAAACGTATTTGGAGGGGTCCACCTACTCAGTAAAAAGTCTTCCGATTTCGACCACTATTTTGTCAAAGGGGACCTTTTTATATAAAATAATTAGTGACCAACTAAATTATCCTGTCGAGGGGCCTAAACTACCACTATCGTTTCTGATTCGTCGGATTTCAACCCTGGCTCCCCCATCCTGTTCGAATGTATTCTTTTGGTATCCCTTGATAAGTCACCTTGCACTGCTGAAATTACACCTACACAGATCACTTTAAAATGTAAAATTTACCAATTTCAGACTTTCCAGTTCATAGTGCCCGGTCGCCACGACGCCAACGTTAGTGCATGTGCACACCCATCTTGCGCATTCGGCGCATTCGCCACACTTCGTGCGATGCTACGGTATCTGCTGGGCCTCCTACGCTTTGCTAATTGCTGCCACATGATAGACTTGCGCGTTATCTGACGTGATGAAATGCTTTGTATGGGCGTTCGCTGCGAAAATTCGATTAATTAAATTCGATCATTAGTTCCCCACTTCTCATATTTTATGATGAAGAAATGCGGATACCCGCTGAGCTTTGATGCACCTCATATCTTTGATTAAACATGCTTCCAGGTTGGCTACCGAACCGAGGCCCTGCCTGAGTGTACTTCTTTGGCCTTTCTTTTTCTTCTCTCGGGTGTTTTTTTTGCCCCCCCCCTTTTTTTTTAAACCCAAACCAATTTAAAAACCCCCCTTTTTTGTTTTTTTTTTTCTCTGGTGAGTGTACTTCTTTGGACCCGTTTCGTATTTCTTCGTCTACGGATGTGTCTTAGGGCTCCAATCCATTTTTGTGACAGGCCCAATGCATTTTCGAAACCCCTGCTCGTTTTAGGGTTTTGTTGCTTCTTTGTGCACCGATGATTTTTCTTAGTTGTCGGGGCGCTTTCAATGATCTCAATGTATTTATTTAGTGCCCGGTATTTTTGTTCGTTCTGGCACCATGTTGCTTATTGCGACCCCAGCCTCTTTTCAGGCCCTTGTGCGGTCGCATGGCCCCTGTGTGCCTTGAGAGCTTCCGGTGTTTTTTTGTGTGTTTTTTAGAGTTCCCGCTATATTTATTTATGGCTGCAACGCATGTTTTAGGGCCCTGTCGCTTTTTGCGAGACTGCGCTTTGGAGGGCCAGTTACATTTTCGGTCCCCGTTGTGCTCATAGGGTCCCGCTGTGTTTATTTGGGGCTTCTAACGCACATTTGTGGGGCCCAGTACGATTTTGGGTCTTCGGTGCGATATTTCTGGGTCTTAGCGCAACTTATCGCGCCCAGGCGCGTGGTTCCGGGGACCCAACGCCAGTTATCTGGGGTCAACGCGATTTGTGTGGACCTCTTCTGAATTTTCTTTAAATTCCGAATCTCGGCCTCATTTTTCGAGTCCCTGGCGCCATGTTTTTCCATCTCACCTCGATTTTCTTCGAGCTCCGGTATGTTTTTCGATGCCGTACGCGATTTTTCAAGGCATCTGATATGTTCGGTGCTCCGGAACCATTTTCCTGACCCGGACTTTTTTTGGAATCCCTCCTTATTTTGGAGGGCTCCGGCTTTCTTTTTCGGATACCGATGCGACTTTGGGGGTCACACGGTGCTTATGTGGAGCCCTAGACGCCAATTGTTGGCAGCCCCGACGTGAATTTTTGATGCCCAGACCAAATTTGTGGTACTACCGATAGGAATTACGGGTCCGAGCGCGATATTTGGTGGGACCGGTTCGAGTTTGCGGGGCGCGTTGTACTTAGCTGTGGCCCCAACGCGATCTTGGCGGTTCCTGTTGCAGATTTTCGGGCCTCGGAGCGAGTTTTCTGGGGCCCGCCGCATTTACTTGGAGCCCCTACGCGAATTCTGGTGGACCGACGCGAATTTTTGTGGCCCCAGCGCGACTTTTGGGGGCCTCGGCTCGATTCTTGGGAGCATATCCCTCTTAGGAGGGAGGGTGAATTTGCCCCTTTGATATGCCACTGCGGCCACCGAAGGAGTTTTTTGTTCAGCCGATGGCACCTTTCGGAGTATAAAAGCCCTCCGGGTAATTTTTGCCGGAACTGTTCTTAATTTTCCGGTTCTGGGGTCCATTCGATCGAGTCTCGGTGTGAACTTTTGGACATCGAGTTCTATTTTTTAAAGGTCTTGATGTGATATATTTGATGTGATAGCCTCCTTGACAATCATGTAGGCCTCCTTTGCAATCCAGGGGGCCTCCTTGATAATCCTGTGGGCCTCCTTTGCAATCCTGGAGGCCTCCTTGACAATCATGTGGGACTCCTTTTCAATCCTGGGGGCCTCCTTTGTAATCCTGTGGGCCTCCTTTGCAATCCTGGGGGCCTCCTTTGCAATCATGGGGGTCTCCTTTGCAATCATGGGGGTCTCCTTTGTAATCACGGGAGCCTCCTTTGCAATCATGGGGCCTCCTTTGCAACCCTGGAGGCCTCCTTTGCGATCCTGGGGGTCTCCTTTGCAATCCTGGGGCCTCCTTTGCAATCCTGTGGGCCTCCTTTGCAATCCTGGGGGCCTCCTTGATAATCCTGTGGGCCTCCTTTGCAATCCTGGTGCCTCCTTTGTAATCCTGTGGGCCTCCTTTGCAATCCTGGGTGCCTCCTTTGCAATCATGGGGGCCTCCTTTGTAATCACGGGAGCCTCCTTTGCAATCCTGGGGGCCTCCTTTGCAATCCTGGAGGCCTCCTTTGCGATCCTGGGGGCCTCCTTTGCAATCATGAGGGCCTCCTTTGCAATACTGGAGTCCTTGCAATCCTTGGGGCCTCCTTTGCAATCCTGGGGGCCTCCTTTGCAATCATGAGGGCTTCCTTTGCAATCATGAGGGGCTCCTTTGTAATCCTGGAGTCTTTTGCAATCATTGGGGCCTCCCTTGCAATCCTGGGGGCCTCCTTTGCAATCCTGGGGGCCTCCTTTGCAATCCTGGGGGCCTCCTTTGCAATCCTGGGGGCCTCCTTTGCAATCCTGGGGGCCTCCTTTGCAATCGTGGGGGCCTCCTTTGCAATCCTGGGGGCCTCCTTTGCAATCCTAGGGGCCTCCATTGCAATCATTGGGCCTCCTTTGTAATCACAGGGGCCTCCTTTGCAATCATGGGGACCTCCTTTGCAATCCTGGAGGCCTCCTTTGCAATCACGTGGGCCTCCTTTACAATCCTGGGGGCCTCCTTTGCAATCCTAGGGGGCCTCCTTCGCTAGCTTGGAGGCATCCTTCGCAATCCTGGGGGTCTCCTTTGGAATCCTGGGGCCTCCTTTGCAATCATGGGGGCCTCCTTTGCAATCCTGGAGTCCTTTGCAATCCTGGGGGCCTCCTTTGCAATCCTGGGGGCCTCCTTTGTAATCCTGTGGGCCTTTGCAATCCTGGGGGCCTCCTTTGTAATCCTGGGGCCTCCTTTGCAATCCTGGGGGCCTCCTTTGCCTCCTTTGCAATCCTGGGGGCTTCCTTTGCAATCCTGGGGGCCTCCATCGCAATCCTGGGGGCCTCCTTTGCAATCATGGGGCCTCCTTTGCAATCCTGGGGGCCTCCTTCGCTAGCCTGGAGGCATTCTTCGCTAGCCTGGAGGCATCCTTCGCAATCCTGGGGTCTACTTTGCAATCATGGGGCCTCCTTTGCAATCATGGGGGCCTCCTTTGCAATCCTGAGGGCCTCCTTTGCAATCCTGGAGACCTTTGAATCGGCCTTTTCAATCCTGGGGGCCTCCTTTGTAATCCTGGAGGCCTCCTTTGCAATCCTGGAGGCCTCCTTTCCAATCCTGGGGGCCTCCTTTGCAATCCTGGGGGCCTCCTTTGCAATCATGGGGGCCTCCTTTGCAATCATGGGCGCCCCCAGTCTCACGACAGGGGGCGACTGCCCCCCCCTGCCCCCCGGTGGCGACGCCCTTGGTGATGAGAGCGCCGTCCGAGCAGGTTATGACGGATTTCATGGGGGAGCTCCTAGTCATATGGGATATGAGTGCCTGCTATCACAAAGGCTGCAAACAAAAACAGATTTGATCCTCCTATTCCTATTACACTCAATCATTGTACACACACGGGACCTTCGACGCCTCCGAAATTATTTCGATATCTCAACATTCTGATAACGTACGGCAAGCCACGTCGAATGACACCCATATGATGCAAATTGAAGCCATAGCGACGAAACGCGAGGACTTTGAAAACTTAAAACTAGCCTTTGATCTTGAGGCCAGGCTTGACCTGACTGTTCCGGGTTAAAATGTTACTCGAGGGTTGCCCACGAGCTATCTCTTGACACCAAACATGAGTAGCTTTGTGAGAAAACGAAGAAGCGCTGGGCGACCGAAGAAATAAGCTCGACCTTTGACTTTGCAAATTAATGTGATTTCTGAATGTTTGCTAGAGTACCTCATGGCACGTCGAATGACACCCACATGACGAAAATTGAAGACGTAGCGACGAGGCGCGGGGACTTCGAACAATTTAAGCTAAACTACGATCTTGTGGTTTGACATCGACATGTCCCGGTTTGAAATATTGCACGAGGCTTACCACGGGCAATTGCTTGATACCAGACGTGGGTAGATTAGGGCGAAGAAAAAAATTCGAGGCGACCGAAGAAATCGGTTTGACCTTTGACCTTCTAAATTAGGTCGATTTCGTAACATTCTAATATGGCACAAGCCACGTCGAATGACACCCACTTGGTTCAAATTAAATCATAGAGACGAGTCGCGAGGACTTCGAGAAATTCAAACTAGCCTTTGACCGTGAGGTTTGAACTTGACATATCCCGGTATCAAAATGTTAGTCGAAGGTTCACCATGGCCTATCGCTTGATAGTGGATCTGAGTAGGCTTTGTCGAACCCCCCACCCGCACAAAAAAAATGCGAGGCGACCGAGGAAATCAGCTTGAATTTTAACCCATCGAGATTATTGCGAATTATAAACTTTCTAAAACCGCGCAACAAGCGACGTCGAATGACATCCATTTTCTGCAACTTGAAGCCATAGCAACGAAACGCGAGGTCTTTGAAGAACTCAATCAAACCTTTGACCTTGACATGTCCCGGTTTGAAATGCTACTCGAGTGTTCACCACTGGTTATCGCTTGATACAAAATGTTGATAGGTTTGAACGAAAACGGAATACAAAGTTGAGGCGACCGAAAGATCAGCTTGGCCTTTGCCCTTCAAAAATAATTTGATTGCTTAGCTTTCTGATACCGCATAACAAGCTACGTCGAACGACGCCTAGTTGATGGAAATTGAAGCTATAGCAACCGAACCTCACCTTCGGTCGAGATCGCTTCAATATCGCCATCGAATAAATCATGCTAACCTTTGACCTTGAAGTTTGACCTTGACATGTACCGGCTTGAATTGTTACACGATGGTTCATCACATGCTATCGCTTGATAGCAGATTGGGGCAGGTTTGGGTGAAAACGCAAAAAAAATGAGAGGCGACCGAACAAACCGGTTTGCGTTCGACCTTGACCGTTAAGGTGGTCATGTGAGACCGATATAGTTGCTTCCAGCGTGTTCAGTACAAGCGGAAGCATTTGTGGTAATTGATTCGAACGATCATAAACCCGTCGCTGAATGCCAATGTCGATACAAATACGACTCTGGCGAACTCGTCGCTGAATATGAATACGAATACGACGTTAACTTGATGTACGTGCTTAAGGCTTCCCATGACTTCCCTCCATGGTCTTGAAGATACCCAAGGACACCCAGAGTCACGTTTGTTCAAAATATATCGATATATGCGCAGGGGATTTCAACCTAAGACGCATAAAGCCTTGCGATAATGAAAAATTGTTGCCTCATAAAACACAATTTTGCACCCAAGCGAAAACACAAGATGGTCAAGGTTCATGTTATTCAAGAATTGCCTGGAAGCAAAAATTTATAATGTTTGCTGATTTACCTTTCGGAGATTCTGTGACGACAGATAGCCTGTGAAGTCCGTTGATTGGCTAGATCGGCTTCCAGTATTTTTGGTGATCCCCTTGCATAGCTAGTTTCACTTTATAAATGAATAAGTATAATTTTGCAGCGATCATACTCAGATAGCTGAGGCTTCGGGGGACACGAAAGAAATTGAGGACAAATCGCCACTTTTCAGAAATTGTGGGACATGTCTCCCCCCGCCCCCCCCCCCCCCCCCCCTCCCCAGTGGTTACACCCATGTATGCAACAACATCCACCGCGAGCAGGGTCGTGTCG
Source organism: Ashinkailepas kermadecensis (assembly GCA_034440615.1). Classification (NCBI taxonomy): domain Eukaryota; kingdom Metazoa; phylum Arthropoda; class Thecostraca; family Neolepadidae; genus Ashinkailepas; species Ashinkailepas kermadecensis. The sequence continues at coordinate 157,008 of JAOTOM010003855.1, forward strand.
CTGCCGCAGCAACAGCAAGCCAACTTGACTGCTAAGGCTCTCTGACTTGGATCACTACCAGGAAAGCCATTCACTACATTCAGTGCATGGCAGCCTGTCGTGGCTGTGGGCCTTCAAGCAGAAAATCGTCTGATATGCACCGGCATCAGCACTTTCCGACGGCGCGGAACTTTTTCGGCGATCGCCGGAGCAAAGGAACAGGAGCGGAACATTTCCGCCTGTGTGCACCACAACGAGCGAGCGGCATTTCTGTCTTTGAAGTCGGACTTCCGTGTAGTAAAACTACAGAGGCCCGGTCTCCAATCCTTGTGCACATCAGGCACATACATTGCCCGGGGAAAATGTCGGTGCACTGCATTTTTTTTCGAGCACCGACAAAAGTGGAGCACGGCAAATTCGGCATGAAACATGACCAAGCGGTGGAATATTTTCCGTGTCTCTGTATGCCCAAGAAAGGTTCATACTACACGCTGGATGAATCGGGCTAACATGTTTTTCATGAACGCATGCCTGTCTGCTTGCATGGGTAGTATGAATAATGCATATCCTTGTTGTTCTGAAGACTGCATGTTAAGTTGGGGATAAAAAATAGATCACTGCTCAAACAAAACACTCGGCAGGTTCTCAAGGGGGAGTTACTGTGTACTGAGAGACATACTGAAAGTATGGTGAGTTAGGAGCGTTGAGCTATCTGGTACATTACTTCAAACAATTTTTGTCTGCTTAATCACCGAAGTAACTCACCTGTAACTACATATGTACAGGCTTATGAACAGGGAAGGGAGAGGAGGTGAGGCAGAGAGGAAGTAGTTTACAACTTCGAATTAATTGCAACGAAGTCCCATGAACGTTACATGAAAAGATGCAGCCAAGCGAAAAAAAACTCACAACGCAAACAGAAGGGTTCCTTCTTCGCTGAAGTCTGAACTCGACGCTATGCACATATGCAGCACACTTGCATGCATCTCATTACACACAAGAGAAGACTGAAAAAATAAACAATTCGTCGAAAAATTGATCCATGAAGTTTGACAGATTCGGCACAGAGACAGAGACAGAAGCAGGGACGGAGACAGAGACGGAAGTGGAGAAAGGGAAGAGACTATTCATATACTAGGCAAGGCTTAGCTGATTGCAATGTGGGCCAAGATAATGCATATGTACGATATGTGCGCATCCTTTCACGATGGGCACGTGCATGCTGATACCACGCTTTTCTGACTACATGGTCTCTGAAGTTGATATGGTAACATCGCTGTTGTGGTTACGTTATGAACAATAAGTTGAAAAATAGTGCGGCAGCATAACCTACAGGAGAAAAGCATGTTACCATCGCCGTATGAATACAAAATGGCAATACAATTTTTTGTTTTTCTCAACCTGTGGATGAAACCGAAATATACCTAATATTTCATGTAAAAGCTTGAGTGATGGGGACTGCTGATGCATGCCATTCATTTTTTCTAGGGGAAAATGATAACTCCTGAGCCGTTAACGCATAACATTGAAATTTGGCATACTTTCCGCTTCGTCATTTGCGCACATGGCGTAAAAAATTGCGTTGTAGGGTCTAAGCCCTCGCAGTGCAACAGTTTTCTACCTCACGCAGTGCGGGGAGGAGGAGCAATTTGAACCACAGCTAACTTTTATTCTAAGCAAGGTAGAGATATGAAGTTTAAAAAAAGGTATGGCGTAACTACATCCTTGAGTTTTTCGAGTTGCTTCAAATGTTCTCCTCCATCTCTTTTGGTTGACCTTCGAAATCAGGTCAAGCATGTCAATGTCGTAGTGCAGTCAGTAACCTGTTTTTGTCCGTAACACCCGGACGGTGGTCATAAAATAAATGCGATTTCGTGCCTCAATGTTGATGATATACAAAATAAATGCTGCGCTAGCACAGGCGACACATGCAAAGGTCAAATGGAATGAAATTGATTTTGGTGGAATTAGTCTCATCAGAAATGAACTCGACGTGCAAAATTACCCTGGTTTTGCCATGTTTGCTTCAAAGTAGTCCGTATTCTAGCCTCTACAGCGCCTGGAATATATACACCTTCCAAACGTTTCAGGTCCTATCTCAGTAGTCTGACCTGATATTGACTTGAAATCGGGTATACCTTTAGGACATAATAGGCAAAAAATTGATCAGTAACACAGCTACGTGTAAGGAAGCATTTTGGTCGGTGAACCTAAATACGTGACCTGAAGTCACATTTTTTATTTTTTCATTTTTCTTCGATTATTTGCAACGTCCATATTTCACGTTACACTGCATCTTAGCTTCTTTACGAAGACATGCTTCAATGTACGTGCACAATCTGCATCCAGACGAGGTCGTGATATGATTTTGACACGCCCTATCTCCGATGTGCTAAGAACGCAATTTTTAACACAATGTGTGCTAATGGCGTATCGGAAGGTATGCAAAACTTCAAAGCATTAGCGTGAACGGTTCGTGAGGTATCTCAGAAAATATCAAATGAACCCTCTCCACACTGCGATGGTTAAGATCCCGAAGGTAGAGTGGGTCCAAGTCATAATTCGTGTACATAAACGACTTGTGTACGACTTGTGTACATAAAACCTTTTTCGCAAACCATGCAAGATGGAGTCAAAAGTAAAATTGCATGCAAAACGAATAATAATCAAGCAGAAATGCAAAATGCTACATTAGGTCAGATTCCTAGGTCAAATGAAGGGCTAAGCTAGAGAAATGTTTCCTTGCGCATTACTTTGTTACTAATTCGTACTTATGCAAACTCGCAATATATATAGCGGCAAATTATGTTCTCTAAACACGTTCCAGATAGGTCAGGTCATCTCGGCCAGGTCACCGAGATGCCACCTGAAACGTCCTGAGAGTACATGTATGGCGCTCTGACAGCTAAAATTCCGACTTTTCCGAAGTAAAATTGCTAACACAGGATCATTTTGCACGCCGTTAATTTCTGATGAGACCGGTTCGCCAAAATACATTTATTTCAGAATTTTGCATATCTTCCTTGGAATTCTTGGGAGGTTTTCATAGCATTAAACATTTTTAGACTTCTTTCTATTTTGTTTCTTCACAGGTTGGAAAACATTTCTTTTTGCATTAATGGTATTCCTTTTCTTGGGTGTCACCTGTTTCGGAAATAGTTATGAACAGTTCATCGAATATTGACCTAAGCGCATTTGGCCTTGTCGGAATCCGCAACCTTGATCTTTGCATGTGTCACTTGTGTTGGATTCATTGTTCAGCTTACATATAAACATTCGAAGCACGAAATAGTATGTTTTATGACCAGGGTTTGGAAATACAGCGAATACCGGTGGCTGTCTGCACTCCACATTGACCTGCCTGACCTTACCTGGAAAGTCTTCCAAAGGAGATGGAGAATGTTTTAAGTAACTCAAGTTCAAGGATGTAGGTACGCCATGCGGTTTGCCACATCTCTATATCTTGCTTAGTACAAGTTAGTGGACGGGGAATCAGCTTGACCTCCGCACTGCTTGGGGTAGGAATTTCCCCGCACTGAGAGGGTTAAGAAACGCCGATTCCTTGATTCAGATGCTCGTCAGGTGGCTATCAGGTTAGGCATTTACGCTTTAATCTTAATTTGAGTAAGTTGGTTTTGGGGGCTTTCGGGGCGCATCGACTGCAGTAGTCATGCAGCGCTCAAAGCATCATCAGCCATACCGAAGCATACAAGTGGAAACTAGTTGAGACGGCGTAGTATGTAATACATTATCGTGCCCGCTGTGGTCAGGTCGCAAAGAACCATTCTGATTTTGCCACATACTGTATGCCCAACATGACATTAGTGATGCCCATTTACGGCAGAAAACTTAATTTAGCTTGCACATTAACGTAGTGTAATGCCTATCCCCATAGATAGACAACAGCAAACCGTATGTGTGCGGAAACTAGAACATTCATCTGGTTTGAACCATGCGGGATTCATCATCTTATTTTAATTTGAAAAATAATCTTACTAGTAGCCTCCACTGGACAGTGCTCGTGGTAAGCTTCGATCTTTGTCCAAATGAAATGTAACTTAAATTTCAGATCGATGTGCGTACCGTCAGCTCACTTGCCCACGCTCCTGGCTGGAGAACATCAAATTTCAGTGCATATTCCGGATGTTTCCATTACAGGCTGCACAAACGATACCATTTACGGATCACCGCTTGGGGCAGTCTTTTCGCTTTGCAAACGTTTGGCGCTTCTTACGCTGGATCAAGTTCAACGTGATCATATGCCAAAAAATGGCATGCAATAAAGATAAATATTACATGAATACAATAAGTAAATATATGCACATACCTAATGCAACAAACACAGCAATAAATATTCAACGCATAAAAACCAATTTTGACCTTCCACGTATTTTGAGGGGATCTCAATTGGGCCAACCGTTACCATTACGCCATGAAAGCACAGTAAACGAAACCGACCTTGAAACTGCTTGAAATCACGATCATTCTGACGAATTCCATCTCTGCAAATACCCAAAAGATGGTTATCATTAAAGATACTACTTGTGAACCGATATCTCTGGATGCGATATCTGGATGCTCGCTTCTACCGTACCCCGAGCACCTCCAGCTTTGGGCATCAAAACACGCGTATCGTCAGCCGATGAATGTATATTGCATGGATGACTGAGTGACAAACATCGTAACCTACAAGGCCGCATGGCAAAATGGGGACCCCGGCTGGCATTACTGTGATGCAGCTCACCCAAAAATAGCAAGCTCGCACCATCTCAATAAACCAACAGAACATGCAGATTGCGGAAAGGCACGACGGTGAGAAATTATGGCAATGCTACCGATTTACATATAATTTCGAAGCGTGAGTACCCGTGCATATTGAAGCTCGTGAACCGCGCGGGCACGACGAAACATAAAACTGCAACGATGTCGAATTCAAATGGCCTTGAACGGCTACCTCTGTAGCTCGCTCTTCTCCAGTTCGGCACGTGGATTGGCGGTATACATCTCAGCGAACTTGCATAGACTGGGAGCCGAGGTCCCAACACAGCCACCACAGATTGGCACATCGTTCCCCGGCTGCGCACAACAAACATGGATCTAGGCTGAATATACACTGGCCCACCTTACTAAACGCGACAGGTGTCTCACGTGTCAAGAAAAACGACTAGTAAACAAATCAGAAAGCAAGCACACCCCGTGTTTATAATCCTTTTCACAGGAGGGTACAATGCATTTGATACAATATGCAATGTTCATGGAACATTACGTGCGGTGTCGCTTCGCCAGTTATCAACCACGACATGCGATCCGGCAACATCAATCACACACAAGATACTGGGGCGGAGTGGCATCGGCGAGTGCCGACGAGACACAGCAGCCGGCTCGTGTCAAGTGGCCAGGTGGCGCGGGCGATACGGACAGCGGCAGCGGATGGCCGCCAAAAGGGCCACACCCCAGCCGGCCGATGTCGTCACGCGCACAGGTGATGCCCGCGACTGCGGCCCAGCGGCGCCGCGCCACCTGGCACCTTTTTGCCGCCGCGTCTCTGGCGGCGGCGACGCATAGCCGCGTCGCGCGCGTAGAGCGCCGCCACAGCTGTCACCTCGCACACACACGCCGCCGACAACGGCGAACTGATGCCCCCGGCGGTCCTAGCACGGTCAGACCGACAGGTCGAGAGCGACGGAGAGCACATCTCCGGATGTCGCTATCCAACTGCGTCCCACGGTTCGTCACCCCCACCACGTGCCACCCATCGTCGCGGATACCACAGATCCGTGAAGACGATGTTTCCGGGCAGAATGCCAGACAACGGTCAGGCGCACACAAAGGCGTGACGGTACGCCTCACCGTAGCAAACGAGCGCCTCTCGTAGCATGGTGATCACGCATACCGAATCCAGTGATGGAAGTTTGCAAATGCATGAGTCATAACCTCAGGAGCGCGACAATCGTGGCGGGCTGAAACAACGTCCAGGTCAAAATAAAGATCTTACAAGGAGCACGGTGCACACATGGTCGGAGGCCACAACAGCACATATTTTGTTGGTAATAGCGTCAGAAGCCACCGAAGTCATTCGAGAACCGCGTACACAATGTTCAGTGGACCTGCGGCAGGATACATGGATCCCGCTCTGCCTGTACGACACCGCCTCAGATACAGGGGCGAAAATAACGCGTGAACTGAACCACACCTCGGGTGGTAGTCAGCGAGACGGCCTGGATACAGTCCGTCGCAGATGAGAATCGGATATTGTCGGTCCCACGCACTGTCGGCGCATCCCCCTCCCCACGATCACGCCGCGTCAGGGAGCCCATCCCCGACGACTCCCTCTCGCCCCCTAGACGCTGCTCATCACTCTCCACTTTCCCCAGGGCGTGCACCTGTTTCTCCATCACCTCGCCGAGCAGACAGACGCCTGCTCATCGCATCGCTCGGCCGGCAGTGACCACAGGCGGCACCTGGCAGGGCCCGGGCGGTGGCCGGCCGTCCAGACTGCCGTACTGACCGCTGCCGCCGCCGGCCAGCAGTGACCTCAGGCGGTGCCGAGCGGGGCCCGGGCGGTGGCCGGCCGTCCAGACTGCCGTACTGACCGCTGCCGCCGCCGGCCAGCAGTGACCTCAGGTGGCACCTGGCAGGGCCCGGGGCGGTGGCCGGCCGTCCAGACTGCCGTACTGACCGCTGCCGCCGCCGGCCAGCAGTGACCTCAGGCGGCACCTGGCAGGGCCCGGGGCGGTGGCCGGCCGTCCAGACTGCCGTACTGACCGCTGCCGCCGCCGGCCAGCAATGACCTCAGGCGGGTCCCGGGCGGTGGCCGGCCGTCCAGACTGCCGTACTGACCGCTGCCGCCGCCGGCCAGCAGTGACCTCAGGCGGCACCTGGCAGGGCCCGGGGCGGTGGCCGGCCGTCCAGACTGCCGTACTGACCGCTGCCGCCGCCGGCCAGCAATGACCTCAGGCGGGGCCCGGGCGGTGGCCGGCCGTCCAGACTGCCGTACTGACCGCTGCCGCCGCCGGCCAGCAGTGACCTCAGGCGGCACCTGGCAGGGCCCGGGGCGGTGGCCGGCCGTCCAGACTGCCGTACGGACTGCTGCCGCCGCCGGCCAGCCGGCCGGACACCAGCGGCGCTCGCTCTGCCCGATCCCAGTAGCCGACAGGCGGGAACACGACGGGCAGGCGGAACGGCAGCCGATCCGCCTCGCCGCGCGGCGTGGTCGTTGGCAGGCGGAGAGCGCAGGTGGCGACCAGCGACACCACAAACAGCAAGCCGAGCACGGCCGTGCACGCAATGTCTGTGCGGAGCGAGGGGATCAAGTTAATTGGGGATACGGATAGGTCATCCACATTCGCTACAAGAAGGGGACCAGTGGCTGTCACGCTTTTTGTGTACAGCCATGCCATTCACAAGTCTTCACGGGTGTGTGGAGGAGGGCGTACCAACACGTCTTGGGAGGGAGAATCCGGCTGCCAACACACCGAAACACGTCTCCTGGCGTATTTTGCAGCATGCATGCGCTGGCGACGAAGATATAAGGCAGTTAAATGAATTTTCGGAAATAATACGACAAAACCAGCTGGGAATGTCAGGAATGCTGCCATTCATAGATAGGTGAGATATTCCAGTCGCAGTGTGTGCGAGATTACAAACACCGATTCAAGCGTACGCCTCTGCATTTTAGCGAGTGCAGTTGCAATTGTCCGGAACTCACAGTAATTGAACTATGTACCAACTTAATGATTTTTGCGAGCATTGGAGTCCGCATCGCCTCAGTTTATTGTGCATGATATCGTGACAGCAGGCATTCACATTCAACTGAGAAGATACGTTAGTTAACGCTCACCAATAAGTTTTTAACTAGTAACCACATTAAACACTTTAAAGTTCAGGATGCTTGCACCTGACAGTTACCAGAATGCGGAGGCTCAAGCTTAAATCAGTGTCAGTGACCTAAACCACTATGGCAGAATAAAACACCTAATTATACAGACAAAATCAGTACTACACCAAGTCAACAATGAAGTCTACTACAATTTAGCAGGTGCCGATTCTACGCCATCACACACCTTGTGCAGCGAGGGGCCACTGCACAGAAGCGAACCGGAACTGCCGGTACAGCACGCGCCGCATCAAGTTGATGAAGAGGTACTGGTACACGCCGCCAGACACGAAGCTCACTGCAACTGTCACCCAGAGCGAGCCCAGAGCACAGCGAACCACAACAGAAACCTGAGGGTCACAGGTCACAGGCTGAATGTCAGGTCACGGGTCAAACGTCAAAGGTCAAAGGTGAACGACAAAGCCTGAGGTCAGTGCATCACGACCGTAATCTGAAGATCAGGTCACAGCATTGGGCTTCGGGGAAATCACGTGTCAGCACTCAACGTATAGTGGGTCGCGTCGTCATCCGATGATCACATATTAGAGGTGAAAGGTCAGAGGTCAGGCACCATACAGGTCAGAGGTCACGTTTCAGAGGGCATACAAACGTAGGTGGCAACCACAATGGCATGCTCCGAAGCACCCAGCAGATAAAGCATTGTGCTGTTCAACGATTTCTGCATGTGATGCTTCGACGAGTCAGAGGTCAGAGGCAGCCAATGCATGACATATCACGGAGTCATCCTACCCGACACATGTCCAAGGTCAATAAAAGCAACCCGAAGTAAATACACACACCAAAACAATCAATCGGATGACCACATTAACCGTGGTGGCATTTGACACTCAGCATCTGTGCTATTCACACACGATACTTACCTTACTGATACAAGGAAGCATCACGAAGCCCACGGCAAGAGTGGTAGCCAGGAAGAGCGCCGGCCAAAATATCAGGTCAGAAGTCATGTCGGACGTCTGCACTGAAACCGAGCACCATGTGTGGATGGAGGTCAAACCAAAACAAGCGCCGGCCAAAACACCAGGTCAGAAGTCATGTCGGACGTCTGCACTGAAGCCCGAGTCATGCGGCTGGAGGTCAGATTGTCAGCCCGCAGACCAGCACGTGGGAGCAAAGGCTAGAGACCAAACTGTCAAGTCAGAGTTGATGACGACCATCTGCATTAGTGGATATCACGAGATTGCGTCAGACGTCACGTGCTCCGTAGAGCACGACGGCTCACCGGCCGTGTTATGCCCATCGTCTCAAATGATGGAAGATAGACGCAGCAAACGCTCTGCAGTGTGGGAGCTGGGAACTCATGCAGCGAGACAGAGATGAACATTGAAGACACTGTGCAAGGACGAGAACTCAATGATGGAGGATACGCAAGGCCCGCAGCCTTCAGTAGCAAAACCAGCGTTAAAAAGGAAGCGTATCGAGATTACGTGCACCAAACAATTGTGCTCTCCGAGTAATATCGAGCTAATTTTGCTAACCCAACCGGTAGCAGTGTATCGAATTTGGCAACTGGTATCACCTAAGGTAGCGATATCCACATATTACACAGATAGAATTCGTGTAATGGTAAATCTGCATGGAAAATTGCGTTCTGTCCTGCTATTTGGACGAATTTTGTGCTCCAGACACCAGACGTCAAATCCGACAATGAAATGCTGGCTGGACTTATATGACCGGGTACGAATGGGGTCGACACTCGGCAGCGGCGGGAACTCACGTGGAAGCAGGACGAGCGAGGTCGACACTCCACAGCGGCGGGAACTCACGTAGTGGGAGGGAGACGAGTGCAGCGGCGAGCGACACTCCAAACAGCAGGAAGGTCGGCAGCAGCACGGTGGAGCGGCTGGCGTGGCCCCACGTCCACCGGCGTACCAGCAGCACGGCAGGTAGCAAGCCCATCAGCGAACCCACGTACACAGCCGCTGATAACGCGCAGCACATAAACTGCTAGTTATGTTTGGGCTTTGGGGCGCTTCGACCAGAGTCGATCATTCGCGCAGGACATAGACCGAGTTATAACAACGCTCTAGAGGTCTTCATGGCTGTTTCCGTCACAAGTAGTAAACAAGGAATCAAATGCATGGCATGAAAATGCCGCGCAGGGCTAACATAATAATATTCCTGAAACTGCATCAAGTCAAGGGCAGAACTGTTACCTCATACTATGCCTTGCTAAAATATTACTTTTATACGAACCCGATTGGAGGGGTATTGCAACGAATACACCACGAGGCAAACGAGCCGGCAGTCGTGGTTGAGCAACAACACCACGCGGCTGCTGCCAGCAGCCGCGCCACTAGCGTGAGTCACGGATGGACATGATGGTGCAGGGGTGAATAATGTAGTATTGCCGGGGCTGAAGCTACAACACGGACCTTTTGGTGGGAATACAAAATAGGGAATTGGTGGGAATACAAAATATTCCCACAATGTACATTAGCTTGTGTATTTTGTCAACACCAGTTTTCTCCTAATATGCACAAGTGAGGATACTTTGCAACATCACGTTTTTATCATCAGTAACTTACGCCCAGGCATGCACCGAAGAACGCTACATGAAGCATGAGGGAGTACCAAGACGGGATCGACGGAGTGCCATGGGGAAAATTAGGGTAGGCACGAGAACACTATGGGGAGCGCCAGGTAGAATGTCCTCGTGTTATATCTGGCGTAACACCAGGTTGACGTACCGTCCGGCTGGTCCCAGACGAAGCGTCGGAACAGCGGCACGACCGTGCCGGCGGTCAGCACGAGTGTGGTGACGAACACCTGAAGCGCCAGACTGCCGACGGCCAGCGTCAGCAGCGCCCCGCCGGTCAGCAGCCAGCAGCCGACCAGCACCACCAGCAGTGACAGCGCTGCGGGCGGCACAACTGTCAGCACCGCGCCGCCGGCCAGTAGCCAGCAGCCGACCAGCACCACCAGCAGTGACAGCGCTGCGGGCGGCACAACTGTCAGCACCGCGCCGCCGGCCAGCAGCCAGCAGCCGACCAGCACCACCAGCAGTGACAGCGCTGCGGGCGGCACAACTGTCAGCAGCGCGCCGCCGGCCAGCAGCCAGCAGCCGACCAGCACCACCAGCAGTGACAGCGCTGCGGGCGGCACAACTGTCAGCACCGCGCCGCCGGCCAGCAGCCAGCAGCCGACCAGCGCCACCAGCAGTGACAGCGCTGCGGGCGGCACAACTGTCAGCACCGCGCCGCCGGCCAGCAGCCAGCAGCCGACCAGCACCACCAGCAGTGACAGCGCTGCGGGCGGCACAACTGTCAGCACCGCGCCGCAGCAGCAGCCGACCGCGCACCAGCAGTGACAGCGCTGCGGGCGGCACAACTGTCAGCACCGCGCCGCCGGCCAGCAGCCGACCAGCGCCAGGCAGTCGTCGTAAAAATACACAAGAACGGGTCGCCGCGATGAAGGCCCTGGCTATCCCACGGACAAGACAAGGTTGATAAAATGACGGCTGTCATGAGCCATGAGACAGTTTTAGCGTGAGAAAAACAGCAAATTTATTGCGAAAAACGGTAGAGATCTCGAGAGGCAGGTGACACACAAGCACATTTACCACGAGTGAGACCACGCAGTCATCACTATCAGAATCGTCTTAGTATTCGCTAACACCACTGCAGGGTAGATGCTTGCAATTGGTTAAGCTTATCTCTAATTTATGAAATAAGTCACAGCATGAAGTTGTCAGTAACATATCTGAACACGAGAATACTGCACGAGTATATATGTGTCCCATCCAACCTGATATTATTCAGCCACTAATGTACGTAAAACAGACATCCTGAAATGTATGGAAAAATGTTTCACAGTTGACAGTTAGACACAATACTGGTATGCAAAAACGGAGAAGACAGGACACCTCATGGCATCCATAAGCAGGGTGACCACGAGGAGCGTCCCAGTGAAAATACCGGGCACAGGTGTCACCACCTTCGACTGCGATAGACCACAGCATTGTGACAGTAACATCCAGGAACGGACGCACCCCACTGCAGACGTGGCTATGGCGGTGGCGAAGACAAACACGGTGGAGAGCAGCATCCAACCACCGGTGGTTGGACAACCGGCCACCAAATCATGACACCCGCCATGAAGTGCACAGCCAAACTAGCGAAGGGCAACATGGTCCAATTACGAATTATCTTACTTAGAAGACATGCAAAATCAGCACCTGTACCCGAGAATAACTCTTGATTACGACAGACTGCAGTTTCCGACTCTAGTCCTGCATTGCTCACATGGTTGTCAGATATCTTCTCCTCTGAATAGCAATGGTCCTGGATACACCCTCCTGCAGGGGACGGCTGGGGCTCCCCACACGGAGGCTCGCGAACCATACAATACACCTAACGCAACGGTAGTGCGGGTCCGTAAGCTAGGATGTCAGCACAGCAGGTGACACAAAATAGTGGAAGCATGCGACACTAGGACCGATCGACTGCCGATCACGTCCCCCTCCCCTCCCCTTTCGCCCAGCACCACACCTCGCCGTTTGATTTACAGTGGAGACAGCTGCCGTTTCGACCCACGCCCGCCGTTTGAACAACAGTGGAAACAGCTGCCGTTTCGACCGACGCCCGGCCGTTTCACCAACCGTGGAGACAGCTGCCGTTTCAACCCACGCCCGCCGTTTGAACAACAGTGGAAACAGCTGCCGTTTCGACCGACGCCCGGCGTTTCACCAACCGTGGAGACAGCTGCCGTTTCAACCCACGCCCGCCGTTTGAACAACAGTGGAAACAGCTGCCGTTTCGACCGACGCCCGGCCGTTTCACCAACCGTGGAGACAGCTGCCGTTTCAACCCACGCCCGCCGTTTGAACAACAGTGGAAACAGCTGCCGTTTCTACCGACGCCCGGCCGTTTCACCAACCGTGGAGACAGCTGCCGTTTCAACCCACGCCCGCCGTTTGAACAACAGTGGAAACAGCTGCCGTTTCGGCCCACGCCCGGCCGTTCGTGTGACTCACATTGGGGCGGGCAGCTGGGGTCTCCGTCGACGCCCAGCAGGCCGCAGTGGTGGCGCACCGTCGGCACGTAGGCGGCTGCCGAGTCCGGCTGGCCGGGCACCGACACGGCCACGCCGTATACCTCGGCGTGGCTGCGGTACAGCGCGAACGTGTACCGCAAAGGTACCCACGGGTCCCGGCTCGACACCTGCCGGTGTACATTGGGCGCTAAAGGGCGGGCCGGGGCGAGCGACGGCGTGATACACAGAGGGTGAATACCACAAATAAACCACAGAGAGATGGAGAGACACTAGGGAGAGATGGACAGAGGGAGAGACACAGATGGATATACAGAGGGAAAGAGACACACAGAGACAGAGACATAGACAAACAGACAGAAAGACAGAGACAGAGAAACAGAAGAAGAATCTTGGGTTCTTTTACGACGCATTCAACCGCTAGGTCATATAGCGTCGCCAACCTCTCACGCCGATTGGTCGCGGTGGACTCGGTAATGCCGTCGGTTGAGATTCGAACCCACTATCTTGCGATCAAGAGTCCGACGCTCTACCAACTGAGCTACCGTGGCCCCCACAGAGAGACAGAGACAGAGATACCGAGAGACAGGGAGACAGAGAGATAGAGAGACAGAAATTGACCACGGGGAGATTGGCGAGTGGACATGGGTCAAGGGCGAATAGGGATGGGGAGAGGCACTGATTACGAGGATAACGGATGAGACATAGAAACAAGGTAGCAGACATTCACCAACTAAGTACGGAAAACTAAGAGACAGGGGTTCAGGAATAAACGTGTATGGTGATAAAACAGAGATATATATTCATAACGTGAAGAACGACACACAAGACATGAAGATTACCACACTGCGCATCAAACCATGAAAGGACAAGATCACAAGAGTGATGTACCAAAATATAAATAGAAGGAAGCAACCTGCTGGGAAAGCAGAAATTAGACGACATGGTAGCGCGCAACTGCCTGGAATGCAATGCTTCAAACCGTGGGATTTGCACGAAGATGTTCCATCACAATACCTTCCAGAGGAATCCCATACAGTAGATCTACATTGCAGAGGAGAGTCCGGGTTGTCCTGTAAAGGTAGCTATCTACTAACATCTTACACCTGATCGCTTCCGATTCCTAACCAGTTGGTTGCACATGAACACATTCGGAAACGTTCTTTCAAGCGTGAAAGAACTTGGGTGCAAAAAAAGGTCATCTTTAAAACCCCGGCGAGGAAGTCGGCATCCAGCAACAACTACAATGCTGAAACTCTCCAGCGCAAAAATTCACCGAAATGAACGCCAAACGTGACATGCCTGTGTGACGGACGTGCAAGAAACGCGCGGGACCCGCATGAGACATTAGTCAGAACAAGCGGTAGTCGCTCGTGATACATGACGCCACCGAAAGCCGCCCGACTGACCGCGATGCCGTTGTTCCGCATGCCATCCAGCGTCAGCATGCGAGCAATAGTCGCTCTGAAGAGCTGGTAGTCGGAGCGGATGTCAGCCGAGTACAGCGTGTACGCCTGGTACCGCATTGCGCTCCGAGCCGAGTTGCACGTGTACGCCATCCGCCTGAAAGCAGTTGCCGCTTCCGAGTTGGACTAGCTTGGGCGAGAAGTCGCATCGGTGAGTAGCAGGTGACGTGGAGACATCGATATGAGATGCGCCTTTGAGGGCCTGATGCATACTTAAAATAACAGCAAGAAAATCTAACAGCCCACATATGGTCCAAGGGTAGGTGGTAGGTGGGAGATGAACTGCCATGCGGCGCTTATAAGATTTTTTTGGACTAAAAACGTCACACACCGCTCACCGGCTGATGCCCAGTTGGGCCCTGGGCACGGTGAAGTGGACATATGCGTCGGCGACCGTCTGAACGTGGATGAACGGAGCCACCGGCACCGACTCGGTCTGGCTGCAGCCGCCCGGCACTGGCACTGTGAACGGACGCACACGGGTCTGTACCACCGGCGCTGGCTGGTGTTCGCCACATGCTAAGCATGGCTGGTTTAAGCCATGGTTAAAGCCGGCTGGTGAAAATTAGTCTTAGCCGCCTGTTTGGTTAAACCGGCCAACATGCAAAAAAAGGTTATGCTCAAACACCACATGACATATGCATAGTCTGGCATGAACTTCGCTCGTCAATGTTTCTTCATTCTATGTAACACACAGGTGCTTACGAATTCAGTTGTGCCTGGCATTGAATGATGGGCCTGAAATACCGGCAATGACGACAAACAAGAACGGGACTGTACACACTGACCGGCAATGACGACAGACAAGCACGGGACTGTATACACTGACCGGCAATGACGACAAACAAGCACGGGACTGTACACACTGACCGGCAATGACGACAGACGAGCACGGGACTGTATACACTGACCGGCAATGACGACAGACAAGCACGGGACTGTACCCACTGACCGGCAATGACGACAGACAAGCACGGGACTGTACACACTGACCGGCAATGACGACAGACAAGCACGGGACTGTATACACTGACCAGCAATGACGACAGACGAGCACGGGACTGTACACACTGACCGGCAATGACGACAGACGAGCACGGGACTGTACACACTGACCAGCAATGACGACAGACGAGCACGGGACTGTACACACTAACCGGCAATGACGACAGACGAGCACGGGACTGTACCCACTGACCAGCAATGACGACAGACGAGCACGGGACTGTACACACTGACCGGCAATGACGACAGACAAGCACTAATGGCAGACCAGCAAGAGACTGCACACACTGGCCGGTACTGGAGCATGCTTGGAAAAAGTATGTTCCTGGATTTTGCCATCTTATCCTCCCAGGAAAATTATATGTTCCATTTTTGTGCCAAAGGGTCCAATGGTGCTGCTGACAATGACTGTTAGCTTACTGATGGTTAACAAAATGCCCATAACTTACTGGGTAGCATAAAAAGAAATGTTTGATTCCACCAACCGAAAGGAAATTATCCTGTTCGAATTGGAAGACCGAAATGTTTTCCTCTCCACATTTACCATTCCAAAATAAAAATCCAGCACTGTACTGAAGACAGAGAGGCACGGAACTGTACAAGTGTGAGTGGGTGGCAAACAAACAAACAAAAAACAGAATGGATTAGACAAAGGCTATAGTTGAGCATGGCTAACCACATGGCAAACAAAAGTACTGCATCAAACGTTAGTGAGTTCACACAGAGGAGCCGGACACCAGTTTCTGTATTGGCAATATCCCCCATGCCACGAAAATCTCGGTTGACGACGCCGCCCTTCAGCCTCACCATCATTCTGATAGATGGACACAACCACGAAGGCAGTGACATTTCCGACGGCCTCACTGACGACGTCCACGGAGGCTGTCGTCTGAGCCGGGGCCAGCCGCACCACGACACCCACGTGCGCGCCGGACACCCGCTCCGGCCCGGTGGGCGTCACCTGCGACAGGGTCACAGTCGCGCGCTGCACGTGCACCTGCACCAGCAGGTACTGCGCCGCCGCCGGCACCTGCTCCACCAGCAGGGTGTGCGTGCCGCCGGCGGTCAGCGCCACGTCCAGCTCGATCACAGTGTTGGTGGAGTTGGCCACCTGCCCATCTGCAGGGTGTTGGCATTGGTCAGAGTTTGTGACAATATGTGAACAGTTCAGTGCTTTCAGTTCACCACAGAAAGTTTTCCAGTTATTATCTAAGGCATAGGAATGTAAAAAAAAGTGTGCGTGTGTGGGGCAAGTGTTGAAGGGGCAAAATCCCCTTCAAAGTTGATTCTTACCATGCATTGTATAGCATTAATGTTCAACTTTCAAGAAAAGTGTGGGGCCCTGCCCCCCCTGTCCTTACACCTATGGCTTGGTTCACTGGTTGGTTCACTTGGCTTGGTTCACTTGTCCAATGAAACATGACGTGGATAAGCATCAGGTGATGTAATGTACACAAGATGGGAAGGATGGATATATATATATATGCCATGATATGAAACATAATGATCATCTAGCTAGATGCAATGTGAATACTAGAAATCGTCCACACAGTAAGTAAAAATAATGTTTACTCACCAATGTTAAGTGCTCTGGATGAGGAAGTAATGCATAGTAGGAGAAGCGCATACTTCTGAAGTTGCACAATCATAATGACATTAGCTTAAGAGTGGGCTGAATTCTGAAAAGAAATTGAGGAACAACCAGTAAAAAGAAGGCCTAAACTGAACATTAGCAGAATTGAAAATTCCATCACAATGCTAAGTGGAGTGATAGCAGCACCATCAAATGCATTCTTTGAAGAGTGGAGGGTACAAAGAGAAGATGTCAAAACCTGTGATGACATAAAAAATGTGCCAGTAACAGAGCATGAAATGTGGTGGTGAGTGCCAAAATGTAATTACGACTACAGTCATATGGTGCCATGTCTGATCAAAATCAGTTCAGAACATGAAAGCTCTGGCTGCAGGTCAAAGTAATTACCTGTTAGATGTTTGTTCTACATTATTTTGGGAATTTCAGGACAATAGGTTCCATCGGTAATCTTTACCTTTCATCCAACACATACTGCCAAGGTTAGCGATTTGCAAAGAGGTGTAGAGTGGGGAACAGTGACGTCACAGGAGTCAGGGAAGTGACGTCACAACGTCACAAGTACTTCGGAGGATTCTGGTTTTCCGGTTAGGTTAGGTTATATTATGCTATGATACACCTTGTATATTATGCTACATTATCTAAGTCTAGGTTAGGTGGTAATCTTTACCGACACCCGACTCCTATGACGTCACTTCCCTGACTCCTGTGACCAGAGTGGGAAACTTACTTTTCGGGTTGGGAGTCGGAGTGCATACCGATTTCTTCCGGAGTACATTTTCATGGACATTATTTTTTTATGCATGGAATCTGCTTACCAGTAACCGACCGGAAAAACCTAAATCAGTACCTATATAATATGCATAAGTAATATCATTCTCATTTTTGGTCAAATCAAATGCCAAAACATACAAACAAAGAAGTGAACAATGGATGGCACCACCCGGCAGTGACTTGTAATAATCAGCAGTTTTGTTTCCTATAACTCACAGGAGAAATGCGCTTTCCTTTCACTGCTGGTCTCAGTACAAGGCTAGCCATATAAAAAGCAAACAAAAATACCTCACACTTCACCCTCAGCTCAGAGCGCATACCTACCCACGCAGCCAATTTCCCACGTAATACGAATGCAACTCCGCTACCGCACACGCCACAGTTGGATGTGGTCAAAGCAAAGTATCAGTCAAGGTCTTGTGTTTACAGTATGACACTGTTAACCCATGTCTTCAAAGTTGCTAATGGTTATGACGTCATATAAAAAATACCTTGCATTGATTGGTTGACAGACAGATTTCAGAACAGAAAACGCTAACGCAGCCAATTCTGATCGGTGGCCTCCGGGCACTCCGGAGACGTCTCTTAAAACTGTCAAAGTTTCCCACTATAGGGTGGTAGAAACACATGTATTCCGAGACGCGGCTCCAGAGCCGGAGAACAGTGTTCTCAGTGTGCATGCGCATCATCTTGCAAGTTGCTGATGGCGCGTTGTTGTCGGCAATTCCGGTGGTTGAGATTGATGGAGTGTGTTAAGTTGCGGTCCGACCGCTGACTGCTACAAAAAGTGATTAGTTTGAGTGGTGACCATAAGTGGAATAACCAGCGTTTTTTTGGTGTCGTTCTGTGTTTGTTTTTATTGATATCTTTGTTCCCACATTTGTGTCGGAGTACATGTGAAGCCCATCCTATCCAGTATGAACCCAGAGTGCAAAAATGTTTTCAGAGATAAAATCTCTTAAGAAGTGCCTTAATTCCCACCCTGCCTGTGACGTCACTGTTCTCCACTGTACACCTCTTTACAAATCACTAACCTTGGCAGTATGTGTCGGCCAAAAGGTAAAGATTACCGGCTCCATCCAGACATGTCCCTGAAACCTGAACTTATACAACCCCCTCCCTAGATTATCACCTGACTCATATAATCCTCATAAAACTTAGCTTTGGTAGATAGTGCAGAAATAATGTAGTAGATAGTCATATAAAGCAAACCAAAACTGGTGGATTTCTTGATACCCCATACACTATCTCGTACCTCTACAACTCTTATGTTTAGCATTCATGCAAGTGAGATTTCTGGTGGATCTAAGAGCTCATTTTTAACTAGGTTAAGGAGCAAGATAAAAATCAGTACAAGAGAGGATACAAAATCCTGGCATTTGTTGTTTGTCTTGCTTGTTTCCATATCCCACTTAACTTAGAACAACCACAGGAAATCCAGAACATTTGACTGTATTAAAAGTATTATCTGGTGGGAACAAATATTCAAACATTCATGTGGTTTTCTTGCTGGCTGCAGGTGTCATTTCTCATTTTCCCATCAAATAAAATTATGCATTGGCAGCAGGATGAGTGAGTATGGGTTGATAGCCACTATTTCAGTGGCATAGCCAAACCAACATTCCAATCATAGGAATGACCATTCATCAATCCACATGTGAGGATCCAACCCTGTGATACCTACCCGAAACCTGGACCCATATTAGATTGTACTAGTGACAAAACATCCCAGTCTGGATTTTAAGGCAGTCGACAGGCCAACTGTTTAATTCAGGCAAATATAGTAATGATACAATGCACTGGTATTGTTTTATGAAAATGATCAGGTGTACATCAAGCTCAGTTGAGAAAATATTAAGATTGAATTATGGTAATGGAAGATCTTGCTTATGCTGCCCAATGAGGAGTGGAGCTGAGAATAGGGTATTATTGGAGATCAAGGTAAAATTTGATTCTTTGGAATATATTCTTTGTAACAGTAGTCGGTTTTACAGCGGAACTTTGCTCCCAGGTCCCGTGGTCTCAGGAACAAGATAGAGGGAGAAGACCCGGCATAGTGATCTGCATAAATTAAAAGCGGCCACCAAATATAATTCTCGCATCAGTTTTAATAACAAAATATGTTTTGCTATTGACGCTGCTGAAATAAGTAGAATTAAACTTACGAATATCAGCAAATTGCAATACGCTTTCTAATTTACGTCCAGACTGCACTCAGCTCTAAGGTATCTGGCAGCCGACGGATGACTGCCAGATGACAAATTGGCGCTGTGGTTAAATTAGCGAAGGATGCGGTTATAAGCCAATTTCCTGAGCAACGGTACAGAAAATGATAACAAAAGTACACTTAATCGATGTCAACCAAGTTATAAATCCATACCTGATACTGCCGACATGCTCACGCCGCACAACTAATAAATATTAACAACACACCCCACGAGTAGGACGCTCGTGCACCGACTGATTTGTTGCCTGCCGCGTACTGGGATATAGGTTTCGGAACATAAAATGGTTTAAGGAAAATTATACTAAAACAATCAGTCTAAAATCGTTTTATTCTCACCACCAAGAAAGAAGTTTTGTCAATGAAAAAGCTGAGAAAATTGAGTGAAATCAATTCTTGTTAATAATAAATGTTCTTCGGTGTACTTTTTTAGTTCATGTCTGGAATGCTTAGGTGAAGCAAGGAATGACTTGGAAGGATGAAAAGCGACTAGACGGGAGAGCAAATTGCCGCTGTAAAACCGACTAGTGTATCTTAGCGCGAAAAAGACGATGCGACCACTCATTTTCATGTGCACTTCTGGGTTGGGGATGAACTGATACGATATTGGTTAGGAAACATCATGACTGCATGTGCCCGGTACTCACCTTTGAACGTTCCTACCTACCTATTTACTAGCACTTATCCGTGCTGTTTACAATATTTACAGTGTTCGTTCAACACATCAACATTCACGGTGAATCTGTTTGGGACAAAAACTGCGCACGTATGACGAAAAAGAACGTAAACCTCAGTATGCTACCAATAGATGGCAGCACCTCGAACAGCTGATCGATAAACAAAAGCCAACCAGTCCGTTTGATGCGCAGGGGAGGCGGGGCTCTGGCGCGGCTGGTCAGTTCTCTTGACTTGTGGTGCGCGCTCTGAACATTTTGGCAAGCGGTGATGTGCTGTGCTTTGTATGGCTACGTCAGGGCATAGGTTGTACTGCTTCGTGGTGATGAACAAGTTATAAACATGGGAAAGGATCAGGAACTGCTCGACGCTGCCAGGAATGGCTGTTATGCTGCCGTCGAGAAAATCTTGCTGCAGAGGACGAGACGCTCCGGGCCCCTAGCTAGGTAAGCATTTTCCGGTAATCTTTACCTTTCGGCCAACACATACTGCCAAGGTTAGTGATTCGTAAAGAGCTGTACAGTGGGGAACAGTGACGTCACAGGAGTCAGGGAAGTGACTTCACAGGAGTCGGGTGTCGGTAAAGATTGCCACCTAACCTAGACTAAGATAATGTAGCATAATATACAAAATGTATCATAGCATAATATAATCTAACCTAACCTAACCTAACCTAACCAAACCTAACCAGAAAAACAGAATTCTCCGAAGCCAATTTTTCGGCAATGACGTCATGAAATATATGCGACATTGTATGGCACCTCTTTACAAATCACTAATCTTGGCAGTATGTGTCGGCCGAAAGGTAAAGATTACCAATTTTCCGTCTGTTTAAATAATTGACAATGCTACTCGATGTTTTAGTGGATGAATCTCCAATTCACCTTATCCCAACGATATGTGCATTCTGCATGGAAAGAATGGATGCGAAACCTGGATAGGTAGCTCTATCTACCTACCTATGTAGGTAGGTACAGTATTATTGTGCTTTAAGGTGGTAACAAGGCAAGCTTATACACACATTGGCCTCCATAAAACAAAGAAATGGGTTATGTTCGGTTAGGCTAGGTTAGTTTAGGTTTTTAAATTGGAAAATTTTTGGAATGTTTTTGGAAAATT
The DNA here is from genome assembly GCA_034440615.1 of Ashinkailepas kermadecensis. NCBI lineage: Eukaryota > Metazoa > Arthropoda > Thecostraca > Neolepadidae > Ashinkailepas > Ashinkailepas kermadecensis. The sequence continues at coordinate 178,730 of JAOTOM010003855.1, forward strand.
ATTTAAGAAAGGGAATTGTTTTTCTTCAAAAGCAGCTTACATTAGGTTATGTTAGGTTAGGTTTTTTAATCTAAAAAATTCAGAAAAGGATTGCTTGAAATTTGTCTTGGATTTTTTTTTCCTCCAAAGGGAGGTTACACTAGGTTATGTTAGGTATGTTGTAGCTTTTATTTCATTTTTTAAAGCATTTCTTTGGATGCCATGTTACCTAACTCAGAGTTCCTCTTTGGTGTTATTTTGCTCACAACCTGAAAAGTAAGCATTGACACAGAAAATGAGTGGTCCATCATTTTAGTCACATTCATAAACATTGCATTGGAATTATAAATTCCAAGAATTCATAACACCTTAAAGCACAAATGTGCCAGTAGGTACCTTCCTATCTACCTTCCTAGGTACCTACCTACCTATGCACCTACCTACCTAGGTACCTACCTACCTAAGTGCCTACCTACCTACCTATGTAGGTATCTATCCCATGATATTTTCTTCCTGGTGGTGGAGCCTGTCTTCAGTGTTTGCCTACTTGTTGGTACTGTTGTATCCATGGAGGAGTAAAAAAGGTAGTTAACCTGCTCTTGAACATTTTTGACTGAATTCCTGCATGCAATTTCTCCATCTTCCATCTATTTGAGTAACCTGACAATTTTAGGTAAATTTGTGCTTTAAGGTGTTCTATAAGCCCTTGGGTTCAGGACAGTGATTAGGACAATGTGATGACTCATGGCCTCTGCAAATGCTTGCCTACTTTTCAGTTTGCAGGTAGAATAACACCAGAAAAGGGCTTGGAGTTAGGTAAGAAAGCATGATAATAATGCTGAAAAATAGCATAACCTAACCTGAGTTAGGTAAGAAAGCATAAGAATAATGCTAAAAAATAGCATAACCTAACCTGAGTTAGGTAAGAAAGCATAAGAATAATGCTAAAAAATAGCATAACCTAACCTAACCTAGCCTAAGCTCCCTTTTCAGAAAGCAAGCTTAATTCCAAAACAGGTTGGAAAAGTTCCAAACAATTTTTAGCTAAAAATGTATCAAATAAAAACATAACCCAACCTATCCTAACCAGTATTATTTTGTTTTAAGGTAGGTAAGTTTGTTACTTTGTGGCAATTGTAACATTGTTCATGTTTTACTGTGTTATGTGGCCCTCAGCCAACAGGAATACGCGATTGAGTCGGCCCACAGGTGGTGGCCACTGCTGTCTTGATGTTGTGACGTCAAACGCGGTCGGCCATGGTGCCCCGTCATTAATACGGCAGCCAATCACGGCGGCCGGCAGGGGACCGTCACCTCCCGGCGGCGGGTGCCGGCCGGGATGGCGAGGAGAATGGGGTCTGAAAGCTACGATTTGGCCACCAGGGCGGCGCTGTACGCAATGGTCACCCGACGAGGAGGCGTCGGCCATCTTTGCTGTGCATTTTGCGTGGGGTTGCCGGGACTCGGTGTTGGCATGTGGCTTTTATTAGGGTTGCAAGTCATTTAGGCCAAGGATTTAGGAAATATTGTGTTGAAGAAAGGTTGTTCATGGGTTACAGTGTGCCAGGAACTCGCCAATTATCGGACTCTGGCCACTAGCTTGGGTAGAACATACGCGTCTGAGCTGGCAAGTGCTTTGCTATTGACTGCACGTTACGGTGGTTGCTACTAGGCGCAATTATGGACTTGAATAGTGATAGGGATTTTTATGGGAGTTTCACAACACCTCAACTTTCAAGCTTATTAAGGGAAAGGCATGCATCCACAAAGGGCAGGAAGGAAGAGCTGGTCCAGAGGTAAGAGATCTCTACCCACCTACTGTTAAAAATGCATGTGCTGGCTTTTGGTGAGATTTGTTGGGTGAGTGTGGGGTGTGGGTGTTGTGTATGCATGGGTGCATGTGATATGTGCATCTGTGTGTGGATTTGGTGGCAATTGGTGTGTGGATTTGGGGTGGTGCAATGTAGATTTGGGGCACAGCATGGTGTGTAATGTCTGATGAGACACAGGCTTAGCTAGGGGGGGTGCAAAGGGTGCCCATGAACATGGGAGGCTGGGCCAGGCCTCATATGCCTGGCTTCAAGCAGCCAGACTGGTAGCACTTGGCTTGCAGAGGTACAGTTACAGGTCCCCCTAGTGCAGTGGTTCCCAACCGGGGAGAAATTTCCCCCTGGGTGGAAATTTCGGTATTTCAGGGGGGAAATTTTGATGGGATCCATTACGCATTTGTCTCATTGACGTAAGTGATGTCTTGAGTGACATACAAATATAACTTCAGTTTTTAGGGGGGAAACGGCAGGTTTGGCCAGAGGCGAAAGGGGAAATGGACCAAAAAGGTTGGGAACCACCGCTCTAGTGGATGTGCAGGTTCCCTGAGAAGTTCCGGTATTCATTTATCAGGCATCACACATTGGGTGGGGCTGAAACCTAACCCGGCCAGACCAAACCTGACCTAAAGCCTACCCTAAACCCCTTAATCTGTACGATAATTTTCCCAAGATGGGGCACAAATTCACAAGTGTCAGACCCCCCACCCAAGATTGGCACATGGAATACCTGTGGGTCACACCAGACATTGCTCCCCCCCCAAGACCGGAACATGGAATACTAGCAGGCCTCATCAAACATCACTTTCCACCCTGCCTACTCCAGGAAGGACATTCTTGGCTGGTATCCTGGCACAGCATGGGCCCCCTCTCTATGAGGTCACCGCCCCCCCCCATTGACAGCTTTCTGGATCTACTCCTGTGTACAGGACCCACAAGAGATGTGGGCCCCTGGGAGTCAGTGCCCCAAGCAGTGCAGGCTCCCTGAGAGGTGGGTGTGGGCCCCTAATGGGGCCCATATGAACAACTACCTTGGTAAGGTACCTAGTTCTAGGTGACCAGATACCCACTGCCCAACCTAACCTGCAATGCAATTTTGGTGAATTTAATTTGACTGAACATAACTTATGGGTGGAACTCAAATTATTAGTTTCAAATTAAGCAGGCTAACAATCCAATCTTAGCATGTTAGGTATTAGCCATGCCAAATTCCTGGCTATGGATTGGGGGTGGGGGGGGGGGTGCAGATGGGAGTCAATTTCTCACCCTTGGTGTGGATTGGTGCATATTTTCACTGTGGGCTGATGTGCCCCAGTGAACCTTGTGCCATACTTTACAGTCTGGACAATAGATAGGTACTTACCTTGGTACCTAATGTGCCTAGGTACCTTACCAGTGTTTTCCTAAATGGTTCCCACTAAGTCTTTTACAGAAAGGCAGTCAAACAATAGTTGTTTTTCAATTCAATTTTCTGCTTTCTTACCTTGCAGTCTGCTGGAAACCTGATATATGGATCACGTTTATGGCAGCCGGGAACCGCACATGCACCCATACTTCTGGCTTGCTTCTCCTAATTTCTAGCGCACTAATGGTAAATATTCCAGCAAACTAGACGTGTCTGAAGTACATTCAACATAATTAAATACGCGCAAACAACATACGCTGCTTACAAAATGTACAATAGGCTTTTTAAATATAAAGATTCTGCCCTCCATAACCCACAAAACATAGCGCTTTAGGTTCGCCAAAGAAGGCTGGGTGACCATTGACTCTCAGCGCCATCTACATCTTTATCAACTTTCAGACCCCATTGACCGCGCGGCCGAGGCGCACGGATCGTACCTGCTGTTGTAAACCGTTGTTGTAGTGTCGACAGAAAGTACAAAATTGCTGTCGGCACTCGTCACCTCTCGGCCTTTGCTTGCCTTAACCACAAATATAAAGCCAAAGCGTACCACCGTACTTTGAACGGTCGTTATCGCTACACGAGCCTCCTAGACTTCATCACGAGCCAACGAGTCTTCACTACATAATTTTGGAATTCTTCAATTTTTTCATTGCACTGTTTAGGAACATGGTTGGCATGATGTGACCAATCATTTCCTCTGAAAATGCATACCTTTCAGTTGGTGGACAAAATATCACCAACAAGGCACTTGGAGTTTGGTAATATGGCACAACAAATAATGCAAAAAATTCCAACATTGCATAACCTAGCCTAGCCTAACCTCTAATGCAAGAGAAAAAACTTGTTTTAAAAATGGAAAGTTAAAGAAACATCCTCAAAAATTGCCCAATGAAAGAACTGCAGCATAACCTAACGTAACCTAGCATGGCCTGTTTTTGAATAAAAATACATTACAAATTGTATTCTTAAATTTTTTTTTTACCAATTAAAAAACCTAACCTAACATAATCAAACATGAAACCCTTGTTTGCTTCATGGTGGTAAAATGCATGTAAAGCATGTCCATGAACACCTTATTGTGTTTGTGAACACCTTATGATTGTGCTTCAAGGCATTTATGAGACAAGTTTTACACACATGCTATCTCCATAAAGCAAACAAGGGGTTAGGTTTGGTTAGTTAGGTTAGGTTTTTTAGTTTTGCAATTTGGAACACAATTTTCTGTGGGAATTTTTCAAAAATTGAAATTGTTTTACTTCAAAAGCAGGTTAGGTCATATTGGATTAGGTTTTTTAATCTGAAAATTTAGTGAACAAAATTATGCAAATTGTTTTCTCTCCATTTCGTGAATATTTCGTTGTTAAAAGAGAGATTATGTTTGGTCATGTTACATTTTATAGGTCATGTTATGTTTGTATTTTTATACATTTGCATGCAATGTATGTTTAAAAGTAACATTTGTATGCTATATTTGGGTGCTAGATAACCACTAGCAGTTCATGTGCCCTTAAGCCCAAATAAACAAACATCGTATGCTATATTGCTTAACTCAAAGCCCCTTTTTGGTGTTATTTGGCTTGCAAACTGAAGATTAAGTTTTTTTTAAAGGAAATGAGTCATCACATTTTGCCACATTCATAAATTATGTGTTGGAAACTTTGCAACAATTCAAAAATTACCTTAATGCACAAATGTACTGCATAACCTGCTTTTGGAGCAAATTTATTCCCAAAGTTGTTTTGGAAAATACAACTTTTCCAAAGTTTCCAACTCATAAAACCTAACCAAACCAAAATGTGTTTACTTTACACATGTAAAATGTGTGTAAAACTGGTATCATGAATACCTTAGCACAATTAATGCCTTAAAGGTTGCAAAATACCAAAATGTGTCCTTGCAAGTAACTTAGCTTGTCTTCTGGGCCTGTGCCTACTTGTCAGGTGAATACTAGAATGCCATCAATGAACAGCTTTGTGAAAACAGCTTTGTGAACCACTTTTTCTCATGCTTCATAAGCATCACTGCTGTAGGCATAGTGACATTCTTGCATCTCATATCCACATCCAGTGGATATCCAGTTCCTTGACGTGAACATATATATCAGGTCATGGCTGGAGATTCTGGTTCGGCAGGGGGCTGGACTCCCCTGGTTTGATACCCTGTTAATGTCAGGTTGTCATTTTCCATATTCAGTCTGAAAATATGCCTTGGAAATGAGGACTCGGACCCCCACCCCAACCCACCCCTCTGGATTTGTGAGAGATCTCCTTGATCAGGATCAAGCTTGGCTGTGAAAATATATTGGAAGCTTGTTTCCATAATTTTGTATGATGTGTGGTGCAGTATATGTTGCAATGTGAGCTTGAGTAACGCTCCTTTTCGGGCTGTTCTACACCTTTATCCATCATCTCCTTCCACCATATACTCCTTGATGCACATCGTTTATGTAGGAGAAGCAAAAACTGCACCTCAATAGCAATTACCTATTTACTGAAGACAAAAATTTGTTGGGATGAATGGTGCTGATCTCTTCTGCTCGAAGGATGATGCATCATGAATACACTAAATATTCTGGACACGATGCTTTGTGGACCCTTCCACCCCGTCCAACTCTGAGGCAGGCTCTGCGAGTGACCAGTATACTCATAAGCTGGGAAAAGCTGCACATCAATTACTTCAGACCAAATTTGTAGTTTATCAACATGAATGAATAGCATGCATGCACAATGAAATCCATCGGGACAGCCAAGACTGAGCATGGCAGATGTCATTTTTGCCACGGTTGGGTGGTAGCTCATGTTTGCGATTTATGTACACTGCTGTTGTTTATCGCTACCCTTAGTAGCCGCGTGACAAGTGGTATCGTATCGTGGGCCCATGTTTAGTTATAGTCAAACAAAACAAACAAATTATACTAGTTGCAACAGAACGGATTGGTGCAAAAGCCGTTGTTTAGGTCGTCGCACCTCTCCATAACAACGACATTACGGACATAAGTGCTAAATTATTCGTGAAATAGGGTGGAATACACCACTTAATGAACACTCAATCAACATCCTTCTCAAAGAAGGATCGACATCATGCTACTTCATGTGTGCTGATGGCTCGATTCCTCGTTTCTAACAGTATCTCGCTATAAGTATTCTCATGTTCACCATAAGGGATCGTTATACACGGACATGTTCAAGCGTCATTTCAGGTAAAGGGATTACCTATGATATTATCTAGTAACACCAGTTTATAGCATAGGTAATTTTCTCGCTAATCCGAATATAGCTCTTCTTATATTAAGTATGTCAAAACAAACAAAAAGGTACTGTCATAAGTACACTACTGGCTTTAATGCGAGCTGGAAGGACGAAAAGTATTTTAAATGACACTAATTCCATGACAAATTTCGACATCCTATTGTACTCGTTTCGACACACCCTACAAAAAGGAAGCGTTGCGAGGCAAGCACTGCGCGCTCTTGATCCCTGATGAGGATGAAACCATGTAATGTATTTTATGTCATACATACACAGCCTAAGACAGACGCCGAGCTGTGTGTCGTCCGTGCTGAAGTTAGTATCGCCGCCGGCGAGGTCGTGGCCAGGCGCGCCGGGCGGTACTGTCGGATGGCGACGAGACGCTCATCACGAGGCCCTGGTCGCGTGACTGTAAACGTCCGGGGTGAAAGGTCACAGGCGTGTTGACCGGACGACTCAGGATGCCGTGCGACTTGAGAGGTGACTGAGACTGAGTTTGTCAGTTGAATGCCCGACCAAAGTGAAACCATAAGGAGGCTTTATGGTGTATTGGCTTCCATTAGTTTGCCTGTCCTATAAGCTCACTTTGCTTGGAATCGGGTCTATTTGTCGGGAAACACGTCTAGGCGTGTGCCGTGTTGGCGAATGATGACCACGTCCATGCGGTTCAATCAGTGTTAAACTATTAGTTTTTCGTTAGGTTTGTGATGGCGAAGAGTATAGCATTATGTCGAATTTGCTATGAAAACGACATGATTTGAAATGTCTTCTAGTTCATTTAAGCTCAATCTGGAACTAGTAGGGTACTTGTACCCTACCCGTACTGGTTTGTTGTTTCTTGAAGTAGCAACACCTATGCTATCAGCAGTTGCCATTGATAGACCGCATCAAATGGTCAGCACATCGTCATGAGTTTGATTAGGGAATGTGCGTGTATCACTATCCATCATTGTGAGCAAGAACAATGTATGTGACACCTGTAAACGAGATGCTGTAAGAAACGACTCATGAAGACTGCCTAACCATGTATTTCTAAAGCACGATGTGAAACGTTTTTTGGGGGAGGATTTCGATTCAGCATTCAATACGATTCAGTATTCCACCAGTTTTGATGACAGATGTATCACTGAGTTCATGTTTTGTGGATAAATATTTGCGATATCCGAGACATTGGAACAGTGAGGAGGGTGAAGACAAGGTCTGGGGGGGGGGAAGCATAGGTCCCTAACCACTGCTTTTCGGCTGTAAAATTGTTAATGAACTTCTCGATCTGTTGCACTCCATGCTAACTTCTTTGTCATGCGTACCCGTTAACACTCGCACGTCCGGCGGTCCGCGCCAACTTCGCATGTCCGGGGGGGCAGATGTCTGCCCCCCCTAAGATCTCGAGAACTATGCTAGGTAGCGACAAACGGCTTTGGATAGCTGGTGACAAGCTCTATCGCAAGTATTTCGGTCATTTTCTCGCTCAGGTCAATATTTAGGTCGCTGGGTCATCGTATGTCAAATTCGACCAGATCGGGTGGGACCCTCAGATATTGGCACATATCTCAGGACCTGTAACAGATAGAAACAAACTGCAAATGCTATTCGACAGCCCTTGAAATGTGCTATCGACATACGCTGTGTAATTTAAGGTCAGGTCAACAGATGGGTCACCGAAACAATGACCTCAGGTCAAGGTCATGGGGTAGAGTAGGGAGGTCATGTAATATATCAATCGCCACGTCTTGGCGATACAGGCACAATGACGGTAATTTCAGCCTTCTAGCTCAATGCATTGCGATATAATGCGCAGAAATGTGCTAGTGATTTCAGGTGACCTCAGCTGACCTTGGTGGGGCCACTGAGCAAAAATGTCAGCGATAGCATTGCGAATAGCTTCCAACTACACGCCATAACGGTTGGAGGTCATACCGAGAGCAAATATGTAACCAGGAAACATTAGTATATTTTTCCATAGGCCTATAATGGGTAAGCCATGGCCACGACCTGACCTCAGGTCAACGCTACGAAAAAACCGTGATATACATATTATAGACCCTGATAAGATCATGACGTGATATAAGTTTGAAATCAATCGCCAAATTATTGTGTGAGTGATGCCACCTATAACTCGGAGGGACGTTAGGTCACTTCGCCTGACCTGGTGACCTGACTTGACCCAGGGTCAAACATTTCTGAGGATATGCGGAAAAGACCACTGAGCAGCCATGCGAGGTTTGGCCTTGCTAACCCGATTAGTATGGCGGCAAAGTAGGAAAAACCGCAGGGGGCAGATATCCGCCCCCCCGGACGTGCGCGGGTTAAGTAGGTCTGATATAGTAGATGTTATATATATATATATGTATATATATATATATATATATATATATATATATATATATATATATATCTATATATATATATATATATATATATATATATATATATATATATATAGTGTGTATAGTATATATAGTCATCATTACTGTGACCTTGACATCTGGACGACATCATTATCCCAGTTTGCCTAACGGGGACGAGTGGTCTAGGAGTAAGATGCTCGTATCACAATCGAAAGGTTGTGGGTTCGAGTCTCACCTGTCGCCACTCTTCGCCCGCGACCAATCGGCGTGAGAGATTGGCGACGCTACATGACTCAACGGTCGACGTGTCGTAAAACCAATAACCAACCAACCAACCAGTTTGACTAACAACTGTATTTCACTCGCCTTGCTCCCTCCCCTCACACCTTTACCTGGTTGAATTTATCGCATTTCTTTTAAAGTATATTCCTGCATCTCATTCATCCCATAGGTTGCAATTGGAATTAGCCGAAGAGACTAATGTAATAGCTAAGCTAAGCCACAGCAATTTACCATTTCCAGATAAAATTACCGAGCAACTCCTGCGCCAGGGTGACTTCCCTGATTTCAAATAATCACATCTGTCTATTGTCCAGCTCTAGTCGACGAAGCCGAGTTCAGCACAGTGCCCGGTTTCAGTCATTGTCGACGACGAACAGTCTTGGGCGCTATGTTGCCATTGCAATCGATGCGCCCTTGAAACCAAAATAACTAACTAACGATGAACAACTTGTAGGTATATATCCACATGGCTCATGATGAAGTGGTCACGTTAGTGCCTGGTATAGAAACAGCGATCACCAGTTGGTGTGTATATAAACGGCAATAATGCATTCCAAATTGTTTATGTATGTACACTGACGAACACCTCAAGCGGGTGCAGTTTGTGTTTCGGTTGAAATAATGGTTCCATCCGGACGTCGTTCTAAGAAGGACGAAGCCAGACGACTGGCTTGGGAGTCCGAACGATCTTGGTAACCCACAGGTGCTTTGCCTGAGCACTGCAACAATATTCAGTTGTAAAAACTTCGTGCATTGGACTATTTCAGAATAAGGATGAATTTACACCAATTTAAGAACATTAATTATGTCTATAATTTCGGAAAACCGCGACGATTTTTCAGTAAAATTTAGTTACCGGGAGTTATCCATGATCAGTTATCTCCCCTGGATCCACCCATAGGTCTTACCTGATTCGTACCTATTTCTACCTGGTCGAACAAATAACCAAACTGACCCACCGGGTACTTTGCTAGATATATAATCGTCAGATCTTACGTCATAGTCGGTATCGACGTTGCTGTCTCGAGCAATTGCGGATCTTGGACCGTCGCCTGTGCCATCACATATGACGTCATTATAGGGGGGGGGAAACAACTGGACGTTAACTGGTAGTAGGGCGCTCTGCTGGCGTGGCGTATTTCTTCTCGTGACGTCATTGTGGCGTTGTTGCAGCCTGCGGCGCGGCCCGGGGCCGAACATCCAGGACACGAGCGGCTACACAGCTCTCCACCACGCCGCACTCAACGGCCACAGGTGGGTGAGAAGACGCTGCTGGATCACGTGAGATAGCCGGTTACACAACACATAGGGTCACGTGATCCATTGGCAGTGAACGTTTACCAGTGTGTACCACCTACAGCGTGTTGAAATTGTGTATTGAATAGGACGCACAGAAAAAAAATGCAATTGCTTCTGTAGCGAGATGGTTTCGAATAGTTACATATATTTTGCAATTAAAGTGGCACCCTGGCTGATTGCTACCTCTGGCATTAAGTACGAGGAATCCATGTATTTTTTTTTAAGTTTGAGCAGTGCCGTTTCTAGCACGATTTGAGATTGTGTATGTCAGATATCAACAGCGAAACTTCCTTTTTCCTCTTCGATATACATGTGTTGTTTAACTATATAAACAAGTTTAGGCGAACTGTATGTAAAATGGAGCGATGGATGACTCGCGTGTCCGAGGGAAAGGCCAAGCCCAGTGTCGCCCTCCCTCGCCCCCGAACCTCCGTCTATTCCGTCGTGTGCACTGAGATAGGGTGCTTCGACTTCCACCGGTTGATTAATTACCGCGTGAGCCGCATTCGCCTACTGCGAGCCGCCCCGACTTGTGTAAGTGTGTTACAAACACTCAACTGTTCCACGGTACCGCCGCTGTTCTCATCCAGAGTGGTGTCGGGGCCACCGGTGAGCGACTTGAAATCCTTCAAACAAGCCATTCATAACACTTCGATGTCGTGTCGCCCTCACAACTCGATAATGGAAACAATAATAACGCTATTAACTACACCTCGGTTGAATGAAAGTGTGCCAACTTCAGGTAATGAGCTCCCGCCTACCACATTACGAGGTCATAATGTGCTATGAATCCGTAAAGGTGAACTGTTCCAATATGTTCAGATTAGCCGGATACTCGATTAATTAAACATTTTACGCTAACACTTGACTTAGTTGAACTGACCTTTGTAACCTTTCATTCGTGCCCTGGCTTCTTCTATCGGTAAGCACTAAGATCATACACAGTCGCGCTTCTCCCCAACCTGCTCAATGAAGAAGTGAATTCTGCTGGCTGGCATTGTCCTTATTTCTGGACATATTTTGTGACCCGTTTACGGTTGATAGCGGCTATATCGGCCTCCCTGGGGAGAGGTAAGCTCCATGATTGGTGGTCTTGTTCCCAATCATGTCTTCCGCTGATACTCGCGACAGGAGGTGAAGGGAATTCCCGACGCTCGTAGTATTTCGGGTGATCCAGTTTTCATTTCGCCGTACTGCCTGTTCCGCTGGAGCTCTTCCACTAAACGTCCCAATCATCATTTTCCCGCCGACCCTCGCCTCTGGCCCTTCCATCTGACTATTCCCTGTTGACCCTGGTGATCGTGTGGGCCCCCGGTCGTCCCTCTCCCGCCTCCCCTCCACTCTGTCCCTTCCATCGGGCCATTTTCCACTGACCCTGGTGACCGGGTGTGGCCCTGGTCGTCGCTCCACCGTGCCCCTCCTTTGATTCATTTTCCAGGTTAGAGAAGTTTGTTTGTTTAGTGGCGGCCGAATCGTGTGTACCACTATGCATAGCAACCGTTGAGAGCTGCGGAAGCTGCAGAAATGCGTACTGTTCTGGTTTTCTGGGATATGTGTGGAGATCGGTTGTCGAAAGATTTGGTCTCAGTGGATGCTGAGACTCCACTGAGCACGGAACACTCATACGTCGAGTCGTTGTTGCGTCGAGTCGTTGTTGAGTCGGTCCGGGACGCGGGGTCGACTGTTTGGACCTGCTGCCGGCAAGAAGTGCGCCTGTTGGTTTTGTTATTGAGGCAGTTGCATGCTCCGGTATGCTTTTTGTCATCTGGTCATTACAAACGACAACGTCGGAGTGAGGCTGTATCACGCACGTGATGGCATGCGACGTGTCCGAACAATGGTGTATGCTGAAGATGATAAATTACATTGAAGTCCTACGTTTTTCAGCACATGCTGAAAAAGATATCCGTATGATCAGATATCTACGGCAATAAAAAAATATAATGGTATATTTTGAAGTTGCCACGGTTCTTTTTGCACACCTAACAAAATTGATAGGTGGTGCTGAACAGCGACTGATCCATTATAAATGCACTAGTGTAAATACATTGTAATTACAGTTGTTTTCCAAAGCCATAGAATATCGTTATTTATATGCTTGGGGAACTAACGGCGCATAGAACCTCCAGCACGTCTCCAGTCGAACGCCGCGTTCGAAGCTACACCCGGGTCGCGGTAAGCGTTAGCTCATCTGGTGCGTTGTCTCCGAGTGTCGTCGGCGCCCGCTCTGTGTCGCTCCTCAGAGCGTGTGCGACACTCCCCCGACGTCCGTGTCGTGCGCCGGCTGAATAATTCATCCGATGGCCAGATAGTCGTCCGAGGCGCGTCTGAAGGGCCCGGCGCGCCGCTCTGAACGCCGCCGCACGTCCTCCCGATGGCGTGCGTTCTTTACGCCGCACCATATGCAGGCACGCGGCACCCGTCTGCGGCCCGCACCTCTATCTCTCT